>JAFBJU010000867.1:368830-498795 GCA_016785305.1 Colistium nudipinnis
GGGGGGGGGGGGGGGGGGGGGGGGGGGGGGGGGGGGGGGGGGGGGGGGGGGGGGGCGATGGAGGTGCCCAAAGGTTTGGCCCGTGTCCCCCTGGCGTGCCGGTTGCGCTTCATCTTCTCAGTGCAAGGGCCTGGAACTGCTGCTTGATGGGATTTTCAGCCTCGTGGCCTCCGCCGTCCCAGCATCCATCTGGAGGGCTGCCGTGTGCACAGCGAGAGAGCCAGCCACTCAGCGACACAGCCATAAAGAACGAACCCCGTGGGCCGGCCAATGGCACTGATCTGAGGCTCGCGGCTCTGTTCAGCGGACAGGCCAACACTCGGCGGCACACACTCCTGTCAGGGACACGGGCTGATCCCTGGGCTACTGTGTGCTCAGTGGAACAGAAGACACGCTCTGCGAAGCAGCCCCACGTCCAACCGCCGACCCTCTTCAAAGACTGGAAAATTGGAATGGAACGAGGACTCCACTATTCAGCATCCTTAATGGGGTGGAGAGAACTATCTCGCCGTCGCTATAGCGTTTTCTGTCCCCGTGCCACCGCAGGGGAATACGTGTCCTTGTATATCCTCATTCCTTGCTTTGTGTGACTTTTGATTTTCAATCACGATGGCACATTGCTTTCAGTATCCGACCGAGGAAAAGCAGCAGCAGCAGGAGGTACGAGGGCCACCGTATGGACGAAGAGTCCCGATTTGAATGAGCCTGTTGGGTGGCCGGGCCACGATGACACCTTGCCCCCCGAAAAACAATGCCGCTCCCGAGTGCATTTCGGGGGAGAAGTTCAATTTAGCACCACAACACACAGCATCCAGCGCACCAATATCAGGGATATATAATTGAAAATCAGGAGCAAATATGCAAAGACAATCATTACCGCCTCTCATTAGTGGATCCAATTTATGTTTGCCTCAGGGGGACGGAGTCGCAAATAATGGATTGGTGCCGTGGTGAGCTGAGATACTGTAGTCGCCGTCGTTGGTGCAGAGCCAGCCCAGGATGCAGCCTGATGGAACTGATAGGGCGGTGGAAAGTTTGGATTGAATTGTTTTATTTATTTATTTTTTTTCTCCACAGGGCTAGGTGGCATCATTAGCATGTTTTGTCTCTCCTGACGACTGTAAATTCCGCGGGCGTAGCCCCCGTGGTGGGCGAGGTGGGCAGACGGCAGACTGCATAAATAAACAGAGTCAGTCTGAGGGGCAACACTGTGGCCCCCACCTGCCCACCATCAATCAATATTACAGCGGCCACTGGCAAGCCCAATCACCCCTTTTATAGGCCTGCGCCATGATCCAACATCTGCTCATAACCATGCTTCATCCATAGATGGATCATATGTACAATATCAGATCCTGCACATCAGGCAGCACGACAAGATGTAAATATGACTTTACAGATACAGAGTCAGCGGGGACCAAATGCAACAGATCAATAAAGCCAGCACGGCGTTTTGTTTTTTTTCACCGCATTGTTCACCTCCACCTCCGGATTTTTTTTTTACGTTTTTGTCCAAAAAAACTTGACCCCAGTCCTAATAGTCAACTATTTACTTGTTTACTTTAAAAAAAAACAAAATAAACTTGACCACGTTGACGGGCTCTCGGGGATAAAAGTTGAGCCCGGGAACTAGTTTGGCAGCTGGAGTAGACAAAGGTCGCGGGGGCCTAGTCCACGGAGAGGGCGGAATGAATCCAAGTGGTCCAAGGTTAATGGTGGCTCGGAACAAAATGGATTCGGTGCCAGGGGCGTGCCGACAGGTGATTTGACACGAGTGAAGGTGGGCCATCAATCTCCCGTTGGCCCCTCTGACCCTCCTCCGCCCAGCCACAGGCAGCTAGGGGGCGCCAGGTGTCACGTTGCCCTGACCTGTGCGGGCCCTGCAGATAGCCCACCTGCTGTCTGCCTAAAGCTCTCCCCCTACGGCAAGAAGAGACTCCCATCACCTCACGCTCGGCTGGCATAATGAAACTGTGATTGGAAGATAGTGAAGTGTGACAGGCGGTGGTAGACTCAAAGTTCTCTTGCCAAATTCAAACTCTTCTCGCTCCAGGTTTCCTTTTTACGGCGCGCTCCTTCTCCTGGAGCGCTCCGACAATTTAATGGTGCAAAAATGATAATCTGCCAGCCTATCTTTAATATGCTTTCACACGCGCCGCTATTGTCTCATGGACTGCAGACCGAAGGGATATATATATTTTTTTTTCAGCTCGATCAACCAGTAGAGGAATATGGGGTAAAAGTAAGTCGGCCTTAAAAAAAAAAAAAAAAACGACTGTGTAAAGTGTCATTATATGCATGTGTGTGCATGCTCTCCCCCCTGTGACGACAACCCCTCGGCTTCCCGTTTAAACCCGACATAAATTCCCTGTCACAAATCCCTGGGGTGGCCAGGCTTGTAGGCACAAAAGCAAATATTTCCGTTCCTGATCATGGCCAATCCCTTTTAACATCCCCACCCACCGACCGCCCCCTCCTCCCCACGCACACCCGCCTCCGAAACCTACCCTAGCACTGCGAGCCAGCCATTTGTCACAAAGTAATTATAGAATTATCGATTGGCAAGCAATTAACACCTTTCTTCTCTTTTTCCACCCACCACCCAGCCCCACCCACCCCCACCCCATCCTTTAATTTGAACTTGGAGAGAGAAAGAATAAGAGGGGAGGAAAAACCCCGTGGGAGTCACACATTTAATCCTGCTGGCGTTTCGTAGTTCTCCTCAAATTAATAGGGCGACAGGGACAAAACAGCTTTTCTCACCCCCCCCCCCCGGGGAAAAACACCTTTTTTCTCCCCCCCCCCCCCCCCCCCCCCTCCCGTTTTTTTTTTTTTCTCCCACAGTTATTTCTCTCCTTGTCTTGCCTGCCGATCTACCTTTAACAGACAGGGAGCTGCTTAGGGTACAGCCAAACCCTCTACTTTAGCTCACATGAATGGATACGGCAATAAACCTCATTTCACGAAGACCACTTCAGATGCTTTATATCACAACCGCGCAGAAAACTCAGACGATAGCATTAGGTCAGCATTTCGGCTCTAAAAACGCGAGAAAGAAAAAGAAAAAAAACCTTCCCAGCACACAGACTATCCTTATCAAATTTGGCAGCCTTTCTTTTTTAGCTCTTCGTCCTGTCGCTTTCCAGCTGTAGAGCTGGAGCTAGTCGTCCAGATGGACGTGCACGGGAACCGCGCTGAAACCTCCGGCTGCCAGGTGTCAGGATGGATGTCATGGAGCATCACCTTCGTAACATATGGATAGGGACGGCAGAGCTGATTTCCCTCCTGGCAACTTTGATGCCACATCATCTCTTCCTGTTTATCGGTCTCTGCTTCTCTGGTTTTCCATATTATGCTTTTTTTTTTTGGCCACTAAAAGGCATTTTATTTTCATTGAGATGCTATCTCTCTCTATATACATATATACACACACACACACACACATATATATATATATATATATATATATCTATAGGTTAAAAAGGTAGGATATTTTGTTGCATTTGAAATGGAGGATAAAACGTATTCTTAAACTATGGATCAGACCCAAAGTAGGTCACGGCTCTACTTTTAGCGTGTTCCCACAAAGTAAAAGTACCAATAAATATTAATGAGTCTGTATCCTAGGATGATAGACCAAATTTCTAATTTGGGATTTCTTCACTGAAAAAGAGCCCCAGTTACAGGATTTAAATTTTCCCCTGCTATCTCGTGTGCGTGTCTGTGTGCGAGTGTTGAGGCATAGCTACTTCTAAACTTCAATTTGAGCGATCGCTGCAGCGTTGCTTGTGCGTTGTTTTTTTTTTTCTTGCGGGAAGAAGAGGAGATTGAGCTGCCGCTGTCACCGATCACATTAATGATGACAAAACAAGTCATATTGATTAAAGAAATGAGCTAATTTTCACACTTGCACTACATGACAATAGCAGGCCATTATCAGAATTAAGTATTTCTCAGTTTAGATTTATAGGGATTTGTCCATGGATGGTAGAAAGTTTGTTTAATATTCTAATAGTCTGAATAGGATGAATGTAATAGCCCTAAGCACATTGAATAAAAAAAAAAAACTTTCACTCAAATATTTTTGCAAACACAACACATTCAATTTCATGCAGGCCCCCGTCTTCCTCTCCCAACCCAATGTGAGCTGCATTCATTTGACAGCAATTTGGGAGCAATTTGAGGCCATTGAGGGGCCTTTCTCTTTCATGCTGTAGTGTTGATCGATAATTCCCCTCAGGATGTTACTCAAACACACATGCAGCAATATTCCATCCTGACAAACGCTGTGATATTGACCTGTTTTTCCTGCCCTGCGGCCCTTCTTATTTTCTCAAAGAAGGGGTAACCCGGGAGACAAACATTGTTGTGGCCCAATGCTCTATGCATGTGTTCTGGCGTTTAGAGTTCCAACAGTCTGTCTCTCTCTCTCTGTCACAGTTTCTTCAAAGCCTTCCCACCCATGTGCAATGCTAATGGATGTGTAGTGACGATCGAAATGGTTTTTATTTTGTTCTCCTGCCACTGGGAATGTGTATGTGAACACAATTAAAACTGATATGTTGGAGAGTTATCCTCCCTGAAATAATCCTTTTGCTTTCTGGACAATACAAAAACTGCTTCTGAAGCCGGGCTGCTCCCTTTAACCCTCCCCTCCGGTATATCATGTGATAGATAGGGTCATTTGTGCAAGCGGCCTCTTAGGGGCAATGGCTCGGTTTTGATGTTCAGTCACCTTCACGGGAAAGCCCGAGTCTTCTCGGGATATTCCCCCGGACTCCCTGACATAGAGTCAAAAGCTTCATCCGGATTGTCTGCATCAAAAAAAGATTCAGCCATAGTTGCTCTCATTAAAATCCAAACTCGTTTCAGGGTATCCCCACGGGCATCTTTTATTCTGATGCGGTAGTGGATGTGCGCACACCAGAGTTTAGAGGTGGATGGACTGTAACCCCCTTTACCAAGCGTTGCTTTAGCTGCTATATTACCGTGGAAGTCGTGAGCAGGTTTCTACGAGCAGCAGGCATGACTGGGGAAAATAAAAAGAGGTATTCATCCCTCTGCACACTCACCTCTCCAACCAAATGGCACAGAGACAAAGTTAGCGACTGGCTGGCGAACACAGCGGCGCAATTAGCCGCGAACGAGGCTAATATTTCCGTCAGGACTTGGCAAAGATCACAAACGGAGCCAAGGAGAGAGAGAGAGAGTGCCAATGAATGCCAATGTTGGATGATGTGTAAATATCATCCAACATTGGCATTAAATAAAATAATACCTCCACACATCTTTTTTTGTTACTAATAAAAAAATTGCTTCGGGAGAAAAATGTGATCATTTAATGCTAAATGTTCTACTTTCTTCCGTCCCAAGTTTACTTTGGCTGCTGCCCTTTGGAAATGGGCCGGGAGCTTGTAAATGGCATGTGTGAGCTTGTAGGTAGTGATGAATAGATCAATATCAAAAGTATTGATCCTGTAATACCTATGTCATTTAGAAAACGATTGATTTTCAAAAGAGCGGGATAAATGTGATAAACAGAAAAAAAAAGAAAATCCTCTCTGTTTTTTTTTTGCACAAAAAGGGATTTGTGGCCGTCCTGTGTTTTATACCTGGCCACGATGCCGTGTTTCATCAAACTGCCGTCCACTCGACAGAGATATTACCGTCTTTAGTTCTCAATCAAAATCAATCAAGTGTTCGAAAGTGCTGACTACTCATCAGCAACAACGAATAAAGAACTAAGAAGCGTCCAAACACATAAGAAACCTCTCATACTACATCAGAGGCCGTCCCCCAGCATTTAATACCCCTGTGCCCCGATCCCACTGTGATGTCACATGAAACATGGATGAGGTCACATCTGAGCCGTTAAGGTCATGTGTCCAACATGCGAAAGCTGTTAGCGACGGGGTTTGTTTCTGCTTGGGAGTGCAAGGTTTGAGATACACTCAATTTATCAAGTGGATGGTGGGAATCAGACTGAGGGTACTGGTCCGTGTGGGGGCGGGAGACGCCCCCCCCTCTATTTTCAGAAAGACAACATAGTTTAAAACTGCCTGTTTGTTGCCAGACATGCACTCCTTCTTTATAGTCCACTGAGTTGATGTGTTTTGTGAAAGCCACCCCCTCACAGCGGCTTTTTTCACCTCATGTATTGTCCACATAGCTGAACCAGTGGCCTGGAGCCTCCGCCTAACTTTTCTTTTCCCTTCGTCTTTGTTCAAGGTAGGTACTGTGGGTGAACCATTAACACTATCCATGTTTTTATGAATGAAAATCACATGAATATCCATCGAAAATACTGCCAAAGATGGTTCTTATTGCAAAGTATCGGCATTACACAAAATTGGTGACGCCTACACTGATGACAGGTTGGTGGTATTATCGTGACTTGACGACTAAAATCCACCGCGTGTCCTCGTTCCGATTGAAAACATCATGTAAGCTAGGGACGTTAAAACAGTCGCCAAAGGGATTATTCATCATTGTGGCCGCAGCTGGTGAGAAAAATGCTTGACGTCCAACTTAAAGAAATATCTACAGGGGAGAAGACAAATCTCCGCCAGTAAGCTAATGCTAAGCTAACCTATCGGTACTGCTTAGTGCTAATGCCGATTTCCTTTAAAAAAATACTTGACATCTCGTGTCTTTATTTGCATATTTGGTATTGAAGTAATCCAAATGTAACTAAAAGGAATCAGGTTATAACACTATAATAATCTGATACTGCCACTGAATTAATATTTTGACCGCAATCGTCGGTTTTAACAGTATTCATCCTCTGTATTTCCCTATAATGACCTAATGATTTGTGTCTTGAGAGTTTGGTTAATGAAAATAAGACCGGGCGCGCGGATCAACAGGGCGCCCCCCCCCAGGATGTAGTGTGAGAAACAGTGAATGGTTAATTGTGTAGTGGGAATTCTGAGTGGGAAGGGGGTTAAGCTGGCAGACAGAAAAGGGAACTGGTCCCCGTCCCAGTCGGGTCGGGACCTGTGAGCGCGAGGTGGACACCCCTCATCAGACCCCATCGTCACCCCTTCACTTGCCTTCCAGGCTCTCATTTTCCACATGATTAGCTTGCCACCTGTCCTCAGGCCGGCCCCTTGGACTCGGGGGCCATCGGCGTCAAGGCGCCGTTTAGCACTGGCAAGATTTTCACTGAGACATGGTCCATAACTGCGGCGCTGATGGAGAAATCGAAATTAGGCAGTGAGGCTTTGATGGTGGCAAACCTCTACAGACAGAGCGGTGTACCAGGGGTTTGAGGTGTAAAGCATGGCAGAGAAATGATGGGTGACCGAGTTCTGGATCTTTTTACTTTTTCCAACATCAAAAAGCAAATTATGCCACATGGTTCACAGGTGAAAGAGGTTCACTGAATCACAGCAGCAGCAGAGCACAGAAACCGCACAACCTGCCCCCGCGCCTCGCACACACAAACTATTTTATACCTGTCGGCTCCACCCACACCCCTCCAGTGAAAACAGGAAGCCACTCCCCCAGCTAACTTTAAAACACATGCACATACCCTAACCACATTTAGAATTTTAAAATAGCTCACAAGACACACTACATACAACACAACATGAGCCACAAGATGAACACAGATAAATAATAATGTCTAATGAACTAAACAAACGCACAAAAAAATATCCAAAACTCTTCCACCCCTCTCCCTTTTCTCTTCCATGTTCACTCCACCCATGCTAACGAGGTAATTGGAGGACGCTGTTGTCATGTGGCCTCAACTCCAACTCCATGAAGAACACGTCCGCACAACTCTCACCCCAAGAAAAAGTGGTGAAGAGTTCATGAAAATAAATAACACAACATAAAAAAAATAAAAATAAAAATTCTCATCTTTAGTCTCTGTTCAGTGTACTTGTTTTTTAAGAAAAAGCGACGCAGAAAGTTGGTGTTAAACCTTTGTCAAAACTTAAAATGACTGATCTGTTTTTGGCCAAAAAGGGCTTAATTTATTTTCAAATATGATGCTGTAGCCACAATTCAATTCTGTAGCTTAACAATATGGATACAACACAAAAACAAAACAGCCATTCCATCCATTAGTCATAATGCTTTATCCCTTTGAGGGTCACGGGGGAGCCAATCCCAGCTGACAACAGAAACAAAACAAACTAAAAAAAGATATAATAAAGGCATCCTTTGAGCTCAGAAACAATTCCCTCACTTCAGTTTAAGATGACAATGACACTCGCACCGGTGTAGTTCTTCTATAAATCTGTGGAAGGCACTGTTTACTATAGAATACCTGCTCTGCCGCGCCATAGCTGAGCCGACTGCTGAGCAGTCATAGCTCTGAATGTTTCTGAACAGGTGATAAATATGAAGGGATGGATTTTTAATTGATTTTTTTTTCTGAGCTCAACATTATTTGACTTTCACTAAGATATGAACGTTTTGACAATTCTAAGACTATAAAATAACTATTACCCTATATTAGATTTTAGACCAATTATTATCAATGCAGTCAATTCTTTTATTATGGTAAATGTGCAATTTATCCCGGTTCTGATGTTAAAACCAATTCTCAGACTTCCTCTCCCTGTACAGTTAGAACAGATTAGATTAAAGTCGTGTTTTTTTTTTTGTGTGCAAACTGTGCGAGGCAGATTTTATTCCTCTCCTCTGAATACATTTTCCACCTGTTTGAACCTGTTGAGTGATGCACAGTGGCACGGCGCAACACACGTGTTATCCCTTGGTAATTCAGCCCGCTGGTAATACATTTATGCTCCATCAGTGCAAGAGATTGGCCCTGACCCATGTTGGCCCTGCCTGTGATGTTGGTGGCTTTAGACAGCAGGGACAAAGGGAGGGTTACTAAAGAGGGATGGAGGTCAGGGTGTGAAAAGAGAAACCTCCTCCGCTTAAGATTATGACAAGCCAGTATATTAATAAATCGTGGATCGTTTTCAGGCCGACGTGATCGTACATAATAAGCGGCTGAAATTTCATTACCACACTTTGGGTTAACAGAGCGATCTTCATGAATATTTGAACAGGTTATTTGTGGTATCTGTGCCGAAAAAAACAAAAACGAAACCAAAAAAAAAAACGGCAGCTACCATTTCGAATTATTCATAGTCTAGTCTGAAATGGAACAAATAAAGGATTTTTTGAAACGATGTTGGCATGGGTGCAGTAAAACTGTGTAGTGCGACGGGCATTAAAATGCAATTATGTACGCTGTCAACTGGCGATACAGCTGGTTGGGATGGCAATGGTGACGATCGGAGAAGTTTCGCTTTTCGGAAGGCTCTAAGGTCACGCGACGGAGGCTGCAGTATTCGCACGTTTTCGCCAATTAGAGCCTTCAAACTTGGAGAAATGACAAAAAACCTTCACATCGCAGTATTCAAACCCAGATCCAGGCTTAATTGAATGCAGGTGGGAGTGCAGCGGGGAGAAGGAGAGAAGAGAGAGAGAGAGAGAGAGAGAGGGGGAGGGGGGGGGGGGGCGGGCATCAGACTGGGTAAAGTTTTTCAAGTCTTTGTCCCTCCCCAATTTGCATGCCTAATGAAGCTGAGCGGGAGTTAATAGCGGGTGTAATAACTTCTGACCGGCTGGGCTGTGGGCTGCTGGGACGGGAGAGGGCTCCGAATGGACTGTGGAGCGAGGTGGGCAGAGGCCCGGCGTGGGGAAACACACTCTGCGGGCCGGCGAGCGGAGGAAGCTGGCCCCGCTCGTCGCGCAAACCGCACCGATGTCTGAGATTTTTTAATATCGTCCTTGTGTTGTGAGCAGATCTGAGGCTGAGGTGAGTAGCCGGAGTTTATGGCGCCTTGTTGGAGGCAGATTTCTACTTTTAAAGCGCTTCAGATGAAAAGAAAACATGCCAAGGCATCCTAAATTGCGATGAAAACCATTGCCTATATTTCCCCGGTGGTTAGTCGAAACGCCTTTTTCCTGAGATTTCTCAAAGATGAAAAATAACAGTTTGTGGAAGAGATGGAAATTGTTGGCACGAGGTGACGAAACACTGGCAGAAGGTCAGATTTTTTAATTTAACTGCGTTACCATAGCTATTTAAGGCGGTGAGCATTTTCAATTCACCTCTTTTTTTTTTTGCAATAAGATAACAGGATGAGTTGTCACGGAAAGCTATTTTTGCACACCAGGATCAACTCTATTTGTCATCTGATCATTTCAAAAACGTTTTTTTAATAACTTAACACACATGCAACACTCTCACACTGTTCCCGACACACAACAAATATTTCCACAGCTGCCCGAACCTTTTTTCTTCTTTTTTTGCATCTTCTTGCTAATGTGTTTTCCTGCTTTTTCTTGGCACATCTCACAGAGAATTCAGGTTGGCGCCATCACACACATTGGTCAAAGCGTGCCAACACTTCTGCTGGCCATAGGACACAGACACACACGCACACACACACACACACACACACGCACACTCGCACTCCATCCTGACGGCCACAGATGCAGCGGTGACCAGCCCGTCTCCGCCAGGTGTTGCTTTATAGCTGTGTCACTTTGAGGCTGACTCCATCTGCCACACTCAGCAGGCAAAAAAAAAGAAAAAATCTAAAATCAAAAACAAACCGCTTTTCACAGCATGTGCAGTGCACATGCACAGATACACACAAACATTCCTATACTACGAGTAAATAAGTCGATAGAGTGCATTCATAGACGCGGTCTTATCGTTTTTCATCTCACATGCTCGCACATGCTAACACAGATATGCACGATTACGCTGACAAATTTTGGATATTTTTTTTTATTTTTGAAACATGCAGCTGGATTTGATGGTTTTTCCACGTCGTCGTATTTCTGTTCCCCTCAGTTGAAAAGCTGCCGTATATCCGCATGTCACATTTATTGAGCTTCAGAGCACGAAAATGGCCCTTATCTGGAATGAGATTTTCAGGTCACATGACTGTATGGTTCACCGATTTTATTAAAAAGAAGAGCCTGCACTTCCCAGACAATTACTAGTATAGGCATTAGTATAGAATTGCCTTGTTTCATAGTCATAATTGTAAAATCATAATTAAGCGCGGTTGTTGTACTTGCATAAGCGAAGTCGCAGGCGCCCTCTCCTTATAGCATAGTTTAAACCCAGCGATCCGTCATTCCACCCACAGGTAATGTGATAGCAGAGGAAACAGGCGGCGCAATTAGATTTGTGTTGAACAGTGGGGCGTGTATATCTTGCATTTTTAATCACAGTTGTTCTATTTTGGAAAGCAGCTGCTTTGACACGGTGTTCCAGAGAGTGAAAGGTCGACCCCTAAAAAAGTGATCAAGAGATGGAGATGCTCATCACGGGCTCATGCATATTTATACTTTATTTAATTATATGTAACGAGAGGGTGTATCTGATCTGCGCTGTGCTCTTAATCAAGAGCTCGGGAGGCTTTTTCTAGTCTACCAAAGGCGGACATCTTCCAAATGCTTATGCTAATGGCTTTGGTTATTTGAGCTGTGGACTCGGGGCTTATCTGGGAGCAACTGCTCAGATTTCTTCATCGCGAACCTGATACAGCATTTATGCAGTTGCTACGTATAAGTTGCAGTTTACGCGATGGATTCTGCCATTGTGTGTGTTTCATTTAGTTCATTTTAATTCATCCATCATGCCATATATTGGAATTAGACAAGGCAGGTTTTCCCCACAGCAGGAGCGCAATTTACTTAAGTAATTCAGTCAGACAAAAAGGAGTACAAACACTCCACGAGGTTTACCCCGTGGAGTTCTTCACCCTTTTTTGTTTGTGTGTTGTTCAAAGAGATGCAGACAATTGCACTGAGAGTTGAGGGGTTGCATTAGCTCTGTGGAGTAAACAAACCAAAAAAAAACGTTTGGTTTATCATCTGCGTATTAGCGTCTCTGGTTTTACCGTCAGCGGAAGACCCGGGTTCATTGGGTCTTTTTTTGAAGCTTTAAGATTGTATTGCAAACCAAAAACACGGCCACTTGCGGTGGGTACGGCGTGTACTCATTCAGGATGGGTAACCGCTGAGCCAGTACTGGCGGAGCTTTTGAGACGCAAAAAAGAGCGGGAAAAGAGACCCTACGCCGAGCTCCCTCTGGAAGTCTGCGCCGCTCACCCAGACTCAGCCCCACTGAGGAGGAAAACTCATTTCATCTTCTTTTTCCCCCCCTGCAGTCTCAATCTTTAGGTCGCTAACCTGGAGCTCGTGACCATGGGTGAAACTCAGAGCGTCGATGGAATGCTAAATCCAAGGCTGCTCTTTGCTGGCTCAGCTCCCTCTTTTAACGCCACGGTCCGGTACGGCGCCCGCTTTGCTGCTGAGGCCGCTCTGATCTGCCTGTCAGTCACCCGCTCCATCTTCCCCTCGCTTATGAACGAGTCCCTGAGATACTGCAACTTTTCCACCTGGGGGGGGCGAAAACTCCATACCGGCACGAGAGGAGCAATCTGCCGTTTCTGGCAGAGAAGCACGGCCTCCGATTTGTGGCGGCGACTCCCATCGCAGCCGCTTCTCACTCGCACTGCAAAACCATCCCAGCGCTGAAGGTCACGGTCTGATGAAGCAATTTTAAGCGCCCCCCGCAACCTGGACACGCTCCCCTCGCCCCCTACACTTTAAAACCTGTCCTAGAGGATCACAAAACAGGATTGGTGACGAGCGACAAGCCTGGCTGTTGTCGACACTCGACGCGACAAAGGTTTTTGATCTGGTCGTATGGTGAATAAATGGCATGTTGGGGAAAACCATATTCCCGGAGCCCCAAACGCAGGGTACACCCTGGACATCAAAGTCCATCAAAGAGCTGGTACATGGTCATTATTCCCACTCTAAAATTTAACAACCCCGTATGTGGAAGTGTGCATGGGAGCTGGAGAACTACTTAAAAGCGCCCCCCCACCCAAAAAAAAAAAAGACGGTTCATTTGATTTTTGAGCTGTTTGACCGGATCAGACGGAGCGTACTGTGGCTCTGCCATCTGCGGTGGCCAGTTCGTCTTTACTTCCTCTTTTATCTGCTCCCACTGTTAGAAGTGTTCCATAATCTGGCCTCAGCTTCCACCCCGTCTCTCTCTCTCTCTCCCTCCCCCCCCCCCCCCCCCCCCGTCCCCTCCCCCCCCCCCCCCTGCTGCATCTGTCCGTGTGTCCGTCTGCCAGCCCTCTACCTCCCGCTCGCGCCCTACCCCCACGTCCTCCGTCACCGGGAGATGAATGGTGCCCTGTCACTCGCCCGGCTCTTCAGAGGGGCCGGTGCTCCGTATGAGGAAAGTGCCAGTCATTAACAGGAGGGGGAGGAGGGAGAGAAGAGGCAGGATGAAAAATGAGTTCATTTACGGGCAAGTCCTGCGAGCCGCGTAACATCAGCAGCAGCAGCAGCAGCCCCCCTCCTCCAGCCCCCCCCCCCCATCACTTTCTGTAGGTGCTAGGGGGGGATGAGTGTGTGTGGGTGTGGGTGAGGAAGAAGGAAGAGGAGGAAGAGGTGGGGAGGAGTTACTCAGCAGATTTTCAACCCGGTAAGAAAAAAAATGGTGGCCTCTGCCTATGAGAGGCCGACACAAGATTAAGGAATGTAAGTGGATGTGGGCCGAGTCCCAGCACAGAGGAAACGAGCAGAAGTGTTCGGCTTCACTGTTCAGGCCCCACGGACACCCATGAATTTTAGGCCAAGATAAACACATCTGGTCGCCCCTGAATACTGCACCAAATCTAAAATGCTAGGTCACACATAAGTCATACGTTTCAGTTACCAGTCACCTGGTGGGACACTGAGATATTTGATTTGAGGCAAAAAAATATACAGGATTCTGTGTAGTATGAAATCCACATTTATAGGCTATATTCATTTGTGTCGATGCTATGTGTGTACACGAATATTGCCAATGTGGGTATTGGGAGGAAATGATTTTCATTACATTCAGCAATCAGGAGGAACGTATGAAATTGCTTTATACAAATAAGCATTTATGGAAAGCTGTCTGCAGAGGCATATTTTAAAATGTGCCCACTTCCTTTCAATGTATGCCGTGTTGCATATCACCTTGCCACGGGCAACAAAATGATACCTGATAAAACTACCATGCTACCATGCAGGTATGCTGGTGTATGTTAAGCTGCATACATTTAATGCCCAGCCACTTTTTTTCAAGAATTAAGAGCAGAATAAAGCAGCAGAAAAAGGCAGCTATATGAGAAACTCAAACTTTGCAGCGCTGAAGTAATGCATCCACAATATAAGCACATAGCTGTTCATTTGCCTAAGAGAATCCTAAACTTCTTTTGTTGAGTTTGACATTGTATAATCATTTTCAAAAGTGAAAATGTACAATGTCTCTCTTTGTTATTCTGTCCGCGTCAAATGTAGTAAAACTTTAATAATGATCTTTATTTCCAAACCACCTGCGCACTCACTGTGAATTTAAAATAGGGCCAGAAATAGGCTCCTTTAGGCTTATATTATATATTAAAGGCCGTATTGCAGGTATACTTTCTGGAGTTAATAACTCTAGTAAATAATAATGATATAATGTAAGCATCTACACACCTTATTACTGCGTGGTCTTTCAATAAACAGGGATAAACAGATTTGTTTGTTTGTTTTGAGATGGAGATGGGTTCCGGCATTTTTTTGTGCGTCAGTGGCAGACGGAGGAATGCTGACTGCCCTCGATCAGGTAGAGGATTTGTACAACAGTAAGTCCCCATTAATTGTAATTTTCCACTTTGCTGCGTAAAATCCCGTCAAATCAACAACTTCACATCTCGCGGCAGGGTAACAGCCTGCGGTCTGATCTCCAAACTCTGCAGCCCCTGCTGGCAACCCGTATCATGATAGATATAGTTGAGAATGACGCTCATACGGATATATGTTGCCCAAACACCGGTCGTCACTGACGATCTTTGCTAATCACCACCAAACACAGGAGCGCTGGGAACTAACATTTTGACCCGACGATGCGTTGGAGGGAAAGACCGGAGATTAGAATTCACAATCTCATTACCATCCCCAATCTGGGGGGGGGGGGCATGACTTTTGTAAAAAAAAATAAAAAAATAAAAAAATAAAAGAGGCAATCCAGCCGATAATTGCGGAGATATTTCAGTCCGGCCCAACAATAGTGGATGACCTATACTGAAACTGTTGCATCAGCTTTGCCGGACTCGGTGCCCCGCGGTTAATTAGACCGTCGAGAAAAAATCCCACGAGGGCCCAACTGCGGCCCGTCTACTACCTCACCACTACCTCCCATGCGCAACCAATACGTATTGAAATGACTCAGAGTTTACTTGACGGGTAAGAAACCGGGTGTTTCCGATACCCTCACCGTGCCCACGATGCGTACTGGCGTAAATGCGTAATGACGCAAACGGAGAACCCTCCCAGTCTTTCAGCAGCTGCAGTGGCACTAGACCGCATCTGAAACTCCGACCCACCCGGAAGGAGCGTTCATAAATAGAATTTCTCACCTGGGATACATCAATTAGCACCTAATTATTCGTTTTGCTGCGTGTTTCCCCACTGGCCACTGGTCAAAGAGCGAGAGGGCCCGTTTATTACACCGTAATCCAATGGAATTGGGCAGAAGGGACAACAGACCGAGTGCTCGTCAGATAATGAGCAGGAATACCTCATTTTTGACTAGTGTTGACAGTCAAAGCAGAATTGTACCAAGTTTTGATCCACGAATAGTCAAAACTTTTTGGATGGCGACGAATGCCATTGGCAATAGTTGTCCCCCGACAGCTGTTGAACGTAGCGAGCCCTTTTGCGTCATTTGAGCACATCTGTTTCCCTTTGCTCAGGTTTTGATCAAAACCAAATGGATGTTGAAAACCGCGACTGAGTAAAATGAGGGGCTAATGCTGATCCATATCAAACCACAGGGGGGGGGGGGGGCAAAAATAGGTCCAGTCTGACTACCTACCCCCGAAAGACTTGATTTGCTTTCGTGTTGTGTTCTGCAGTCAGTGAGGAAAACGGAGGCAAAGAGGAAAATAAACGGAGAGAGACTCATTACACTCGGAGTGAAGCCGCTGAGGTGAGAGCACATTTAGGCGGCGCCGTGCTTTGTGCGTGGCGGTGTTTCTACCTAATTTAATTTCATACATCATAAATGCCACTTTGACACTTAGTCAGGCGTGTGGCGACGCGAGAGCGGAAGCCGTAAATTAAATCGCAGCCGTTTCCTCCTTTTCGGTCCGTCCGACTCCTTCCTGATTTACTCCGCTCGGCCGCCAACACCGAGGTGTTGGAGCGTTGATTGATGTCGCTCTTTGAGTGTTCCAGCGCCGTCATGGTAGTTTTTCACTAGTTGGGGTTAGTTGCACAGATTCCTGCAAGTAGTCAGAGAGACGGACGCTAAAAACAAAGGAAGGAGATCCAAGTCGTTCCTTCCCTGGCCTAACTGAATTTCAAAACAAAGAAGAACCTCTCTTGAAAATTCCGTTTCATACTCATGTCTTTGCTCACTCAGGGAAAAACAAAAAACAAAAAAAAAAACTCCCCTTCATCAAACGCAACGCCAAGTTTGGAGCACTGGGACTTGTGGATATTGAGTGAGTACAATATCTCCTTTCATCAGCATCATGCTGCTGTGGTACACAAACCATCGCACTCCAGTGGGCCGCACCACTGTGAATGATCGTGAATACTTCATGTGGCCTGACTAATAGTGCCACGCTCTTTGACAATGGTCTAAAGTGTGTCATAGATCTTCAGTTTATCACCCCTGTTTTCGGAACACATTTTTTTTTTCTTTTTTCCGCCAACTCAAATACACAAACCATCGCACTCCAGTGGGCCGCACCACTGTGAATGATCGTGAATACTTCATGTGGCCTGACTAATAGTGCCACGCTCTTTGACAATGGTCTAAAGTGTGTCATAGATCTTCAGTTTATCACCCCTGTTTTCGGAACACATTTTTTTTTCTTTTTTCCGCCAACTCAAAAGCCAATACCGCTCCTCCTCCTGCAGAAATGGCCGACCTGTGTTTATGAGTGAATCCCCCCCCCCCCCCCCCCCCCCCCCAGGGCTCTGCCATTAGGTGCTGTTGATTTCCTCCAGCACTGTTTAATTTCAGGCTCCAATTGGAAGCGCACATTAAAAGTTAATGGGTTAAGGTGGCTATTGATTTTAAGATAAATAACACACACAACAATACAGGCCAGCTTTTAATTTTCATGTAGCTTTTCATTACTTCAAACGCCCCCCCGGCCCCCCCCCCCCCTCTCTCTTGATTGTTTTCCAGCCTGGCTCTACCGAATGCAAATGTTCTCTTTTCTGTCTTTCCACAGGACTCAACAAACTCATCCCGCATGTTTACAATTTCCCAATTTTCGAATGCTTTGCTTTATTACACTGTCGCAAAGAGAATCTGCCCGGGAGCGTTGTGACCACATGTGCGCCGCCGTGGCCGCTGCAGCTGCGTCCTGGCTGCCGCTGCACACAGCGGCCTGTCAGGCGGCGGAGCAGGGGAACCGGTCGGATAAATGATTATTTATGATCTGCCACCTCCCATCCACTCAGCTATCCCCAGGCCCCATTCATTACTGCTGCAGGCTGCCACTGTGTGCAGAAAAAAAACAAAAAAACGCATGCACACACACACACACACACACACACACACACAGACAAAAACTAACAGGCATGTGCACACAAACGCTCCCCTGGATGCTGTGGACAAGCAAAAATTCAAACTGTCTCTCGCCCGTTTCTCCTTCGTCCCAGTTCAAAGCAAAAAAAAAACAAATATATCCCAGGCACAGTTTGCTTCGTGTCACATGTGCCGTCACACTCTACAGGAACCGGATGCCCGACTCGTCAAACTTTTTTTCCCCCCTCAGTAGCTCGCCGTCCTCCCAGAAGCAACAACATCATCCCATCCGCCCGCTTTGAAAAACAAGATCCTGGGCCGCTCACGTTCCCCCGCCTGGCATTAAGTGGCACATGGCTGACGAGTCTCCGTGGTATTTGTCTCCCGCCCAGTGCATCGTGTTTTTTCATTGTGCCAAACTTCCAGCAGCTGGACCTAATAAATCCCGGGAAACCCCAGAGAGCTCAAGGTAGCTTAAATAATTGATCAGACTGAGCTCGCAGCCTGGCAGCCGGCTTGCCTAATATACAAGGAAATCACAATAAGATAGGGAACACAATATGTCCATGTTTGCCCGTGTGTGTTTGTGCGCCCGTTTGTGTGTTTGTTCATTGCCAGGCTTCACCGCAAATTCAATAATGCAGGTGGACTTTGGTAATACAAATTTTGGAAGCAACATGCGCGCATGACAGCACATCCAAACACAGAATGTAAAGCAAACAAGCTCCTCTCCTCTGCCTTACAACACACATGCACACATGCACACACCCACCCACCCACCCACCCACCCACCTCCTCACTTCACCAAGAAACGAGGGGGTGAAATCCAGGCAGTCCCTTCGAGGAGCTTTGACGTGTCAGTGTATTAGGCCGTGAGACCTGCAGAACGCAGGCTATTTCATGTTTTAAAAGCTCGGCGTGACGTCTTGTCTATAAAGAAGAGAGTTAGGGCGTGCTTTAAATGGAATATACATCACATACATCAAGAACTTGTTAAGAGAATGTATATATAAGTCCCAGGGCTAAAGTGATATGTTACAGCCAGTCCATTTAGCTGGAAATACATTGTTGCACACTGGACACTGTAATTGTCCACTGGGCTTTGGAAACCACGGTGTGCTGAGCCTATAGGTGGACGCCCGGCCCGATCACTCACGCCGACTGTCCGCAGCTGACCATTTAAGCGGGGGAGGGGGGTGAGGGGAGAGTGGGTGCGCGTGGTGTGTACAGATGACCAATCAATATATCGGATGATAATATACGAAGGGGAGGAGATGTGTGCAGAATGACGCTCCATGAGGGGCCGATGAGCAGAGTGGTTCCGATGTTGGAGAAATTGGGCAGTGTTCATCGAGGGCCAGTGATGGATGGCTGCTCTGTGCCTAATCCTCCCCCTCCCCCCCGAGACTCCTGGGAGTAGACCTTCAGACAAAATTCCGTTGAACTTTGATTGCGTTCTTATTTTCAGTTGGCTTATAACACTCATTAGAATATGCACGCGGTGCTTCCAATGTTGGTCCCCGCTCAAATGAGAAAAACACAGGAAAACATGATTTGTTCTAAAAAAAAAAAGCTGATACACTGTCCTGACGTTTTTTTTTTTTGCCATAACCACAATTTATCGCTAACCTAACCTAGCCTAACCATTTATAGTAACCAGCTGCAGTTATTGAATGAAGCAAGATTATGTTTCATTCCTTTATTGACAGGGCACAGAAAGTAGTTCCGAGTACATACAAATAAAGGTGCCGTTGGAAAAACCTGGTAATGTTTCTCTGTGTAACGCGGTAGAGCAGTCGCGAGCTGTTCTTAGGGTTTGTTTGTCTGACACGATTGATCTGAAGTGGCTAGCAGAGGGCAAAAGGTCAAGCAGATTATGTCCAGGGTGGGGTGTCCCTGCAACCAAAGCATCGACATTTGGGTCAATATTTTCCTTTTGTGCCCCGTGGTCACTCAAAAGTCTAGGCGTTGGACAAAATTCAACAAAAAAGAAATAACGTTCATTATTCAACACAACGGAATATGAAGAGGGGATGACAGGAGCCTCGCCGCGACAGTGTCATTGTTCACCAAAGACAGACTCTTCTTCTTCTTCTTCTTCTTCTTTCAATAATACAGGGAGTGTGGGAGCAATGAATGTGATAAAAGTGTGATGTTTGGCCATTATAATTATGTGTCCTTGGCGCCATCAAAGTGATGCCGTAAGAAATGAACGAGTCGCCGTCAAACGCTTCCTCCCACCTGTTGAGAACACCTGGCAGTGAGCGATACAGTAAAGCAATGGGCTGCGAGAGGGGAAAAAAAAAATCCAAATTGTGCCCGTTCCTTGTTTATATTCTCTCTCCCAACAGGACAGCCCATCCATAATTACACCCAAACTCCCCACGGCCTCAAAGTCTTTCTCACTCTCTCCCCCCCCCCCCCCCCCCCCCCCCCCCGTCTCTCCATTGGATTTTTTTTCTTCTCTCCTCTGCATGTCAACACAGTCGGGTCCCCTGGCACCGACGGAGCTATCCGCTGTCGCATCCTCCCTCCCTCTGTCCCGTCCCATTACAATGACAATAACAGATAAGAATATTTATTATGTTGGCTCACCACTCCCCGTTCCTCCAAACATCTCTCTGGGGAGCGGCTCCTCACTATCACCCTCAAAAGCCTCATTCAGTTAACGAAAAAAAAAAAAAACAACACATCCACTCCTGGACTTGATGCTTTCCTTTATCAGCCCAATGAAAGGAGAGCCAGAGCACGAGGGCGTCTCATCTCCTCTGCTTCCTTTTCTTCTCTCCCAACTCTCCCCTCCCGACTTTTAATTTTCATCTCTCTTTTTCCTGCTCATTTCAGGAAAAAAGGGAAAAAAAAAAAGCCAGGGCGAGTAAATGAGAGTGGGACGCTGGCTTGTGATAACTGCCATGCAGAATGGACATCTCCCTTGTTTATTGGCTTTTGAAATTCAATCCATTGTCTGGGACGGGAAGTGATAAAGGGAGAGGAAATACAGAGGCTCTTATCATGCCAGCTCAGTGAAAGGAACACCCCCCCCTCCTCCAGATGCCTCCGTTTGTTGTGGGGCTACGTTTGTTGTGCGTGCTTCGCCACATCCGAATAATGGTTTCTGAAAAATGCATTCATCCAGCTGATTATTTGGACCCGGCTATGCCACTTAGCATTGTGCCGCGTGGGTGTGTGTAGTCATCACATTTAGAAGGAGGCACACAATCCAGAGTGGTCACACTTGTCTCATAGGCTTCTCCCCGCGCGTGTCATCTTTAAAAGGTTGAAAAATGCTCCCGCCGCTCAGACCCGGAGTGTGTAGAACAGTTTGTGAGTGTTGTGGACACTCCGTTGACCACACTGACCTTTCGGCGCTTTTATACTCTGGGATTTAATGTCGGACTCAACGTATCATTGAAGTCTATGGTATTTTCCTCTTTGATTCGGACTCGCAGTAATTTAGATGTCACCTGAGAGCGACGGCACATTCCTATTAGGGTCGGTTCGGCGTTCAACAACTCGTTTTACTTTCATGATCAACAGAATTGAACAATTCGTTTAGTTGTAAGATTCCACAAACTTGCGCCACGACCTTCACGGAAAGGTGAGAAGCCATATCAACGCTCTACCAAGGGTGTGCGTGTGTGTCTCTGCAACCACTGACTAAACATCATATCCTGGGATCAGGTTACAGCTACAGTTATATGTAATGTAGATAATATAGATAATAGTTGCATAATCCAGGAACCAACTGGTAACAGACAAAGTGAAACACAGGGGTGTATATAGACTGGGAGGAGAAAAGGCAATTGGAGACAGGTGAGAGTCATCAGGTAATCAAGAGGAGTGGGAAAAGCCATGAGGGCAGGAAGTAAAGTGCCGGGAAATAAGATAAAGACAGGTGAGTACCAAAATAAAATGGGAGACAATTGAAAAAAACGTGAAACACAAGGTAGAACATGACGGTCACTGTGCGGATATGAATTTTTAACAATCCGAAACAAAAGAACAATGCATAAATACGTTTGAGTCTCTACTTCTTAATGTATTAAACCATCAAAGAACTGTGCATGCGTGACATATGAGGAAAAAAAACACTCCGTTTGCACAACACAAAAGAAAAAAAGTGTAAAGGACAGCCAAAAAACAGACATTCACAGAGAGCCCTCCAAACTGGATTTAAAGTACCACCACAGGCTTAGGTTTATTACCCAGCAACCTTCTCCGCCTCTCTCAGAATACAACAGACAAATCATGTTTTCCCCTTTCCAGTGGCGTATGTCCAGCTGATGAAAAGGGTGTTATTAATGATTAGCATTAATACGTAATTCCACAGGGAGTGTTGGATTTTTTCAATTTTTTTGGAAGATAAATTCCCTTCAAAAAAGGAACTGAAGATTCCTCTCCACATAACGGTCCTAAACCTCCCTGCACTGTGTGGTTACCTGCTATTCCTCCCGTGTCTGCTGTGGGGCTCTGTCGCACAGGAAATCACAGGGCTCTCTCTCTCTCTCCCTCTCACCTTCCCTCCCTTCCACCTTTCCTCTCTCTCCTCCACTCCCCATTTCCTTTGTCATCCATCCCTCTGATCCTTCATCGCGGCCAACGGGGACACTTTTAGCTTCTTTTTCTTCACACGAGTCCTTGACATGTCACACTTTGCGCTGCTCAAAGATCAGACTGCCTGGACATGAGATATTATATGTGATGGCATCCACGAGGACTATTTTCAAGCTTTGATTCATCTTAAACCCGGTTTTTAGACGATCTACACAGCTAGATGAATTCAATGTGGAGTGTTGATCTATTTTTACATACAAAATATAAAATAATCCTCATATTAATATTGGTTTAACGCTAAAAAAATATATATATCACACCAAATAGCCAAATACAGTATATAAAAGTGTGGATGAGCTCCTTAATTCTCTGGTCAAGCAGAGCCTTGTATCAGAATCCCTAGACACCGTTTCGTGGGCACAAGGTGTAGCGTCATGCCACCATAGAAAATGGAACAGTGTTAAGAAGACTTAAGTATTAATTACTCTATTAAGTACATAGGATTCACCGTCTCTATCGGGTCAGCCTCTTGTACGAAAGCAGGCTGTGGAATTAACAGAGGGCTGCATTAATCCCCTCGTATTTTCCACATCAGCACTGGCGCATCTGAAAAACATGATCCATTCAGGCATTAATTACATAAAGTTCAGCGATGTGTGTGTGTGTGTCTGTGTGTCTGTGCGAATTGCGTGTGTGGAGAAGTCCGTTCGTTTTCGGTGAAACACATTAATCAATTAGTCTGAGGTGATAAACACGTGAAGCGCACCGTCACGTCTCACGTGGGATTCCCGGGTTTCAAGGTGGCTGGTGTCCACTGACAATCGCATGTCATAGACACACACTGTAGAGTACACCCGGAGAGGCGCGCGCACACACACGCACGCACACAAATCTAATTAAAACCATTGTTGTGTGTAGATGAGATTCCATTTCAGTGTGGTCAACAGTCTTTCATGGATAAGTAATGAGCTGCTGCCGACGGACGGAGAGCACGTCAACCCTTTAAGTCCTCAGCTCCGCCGCCGGACTGCAGCAGAAACTCCTCCAGGAGTTACTATGGCGATTGGTACTCTATCCCCGTTTGGCGATATATTCCCGACCGCACATGCACAGTTCGGTGGCGCTATGACACTCATTAAAAACCCTATAATAAGGTAACAACATTAATGAGTTGTGCGGCTAGGTAAAACGGAAGAAAGAAAATATATATATTTCTTTGATTATTACGCAGAAACATCTTGTACATCTGAGCAAATCTGTCACTTGTGTCCCAGTCTGACATTTTTTTGTAACACCGGGTCATTTCTTTTACTCAGTACTTGTTTTTCAGTGCCCATCGCCAATTTACTGCTAAATAAGTAATGCCAGATTTTACAATCGTTGAGAAATACTTGCCAATCTAATTGTGGATAATTACCAACGGTTAATGTCCGGATTGGGAATTTTTGTCTAAACTGGATTAACCTTCAAACGCGGTGCACACAAATGAGTTGTTGTTCAGTTACCCTGGACCTCTGGCGAGGTGGAAACAGCGTGCGGTTACCGCGTGCGGAGGAATGTGTGATGTCGCCAAACAAAGCGCTAATAATATCACAGGAGGTTTTTTGACACGTCACAGCGGCCAAAACACAGGTAAAACTTTATTTGAAAGTAGACAGGGTCCTGTTTCATGGCTTATGGCCGCTGGTGCATGTGCCAACACTGTCCATAACGTTAGTAACACCTGCGCTTTTCCTGCTAGGAGGTAAAACAGTCCTGAGGAGAGATCTCATCAGGCAGCGTCCGTGAACACACTGTGGGTGGGCAGGCGCTGCAGGGCTAGAGTCACATATATACAGCAAAGAGCTCAGAGTGACACGTGAACCCTGCGTGTCACTGTGGCTCCAGAGTCAGTGCATTCTTCTTTTTCTTTTTTTTTTTTCTTCAATCGTGTGTCTATTATTATCTACCAAAGCCAAGAAATACGGCGCCATAAAACGAAGACAATAATAAAAGGCAAGAAAGGAGAAGTGAGAGTGGCCCATTAGGAAGAAGAGCATTTTGTTATTCGTCTTAGTGACCCCGGGTGACGGAGCCGCCCCGGACTGATTGGGGTGAGTTTTCTGCCGAGCTATCCAACAGCACAGCAGTTGGGGGGGGAAAAAAAAAAAAAAAAAGAGAGAGAGAAAAAAAAAAAAGCAGGACCATCTCCTGCTGTCTGACTGTCTGTTTGTCTGTTAGTGGAGATAAAAAAAAGTGGGTGTGTTTATGTGTGTGTGTGTGTGTGTGTGTGTGGGTGCAGTGCATCTTCCTTTAACATATTTTCCTCTCTGTGCCTCTCGGAGCAGCGGGGCCACTTTGATCAGAGTGTTATCTGCACTGCTGCGGCCTAATCCGTGTATTTGCTCCGAGTCTTAGCTGGATCACCGCGCTCAAATCAAAGCACTACACAGTCAGTCCAGGAGAGGACGGAGACATGCGGGAACACACACTTTCAAAAGCTCACCGTCCAACTGTACGCACCCACACGCACCTTGCCGCATTTTCAAAAAAAAACACAGAGTGCCCCACACCGTGTCCTGTGGACCCGGCGTTGATCATTGAACTTGTGTGATCAAAGCCGCAAAAAAACAAAACAAAAAAAAAATGTGTGTGTGTGTGTGGGTGCAGTGCATCTTCCTTTAACATATTTTCCTCTCTGTGCCTCTCGGAGCAGCGGGGCCACTTTGATCAGAGTGTTATCTGCACTGCTGCGGCCTAATCCGTGTATTTGCTCCGAGTCTTAGCTGGATCACCGCGCTCAAATCAAAGCACTACACAGTCAGTCCAGGAGAGGACGGAGACATGCGGGAACACACACTTTCAAAAGCTCACCGTCCAACTGTACGCATCCACACGCACCTTGGCGCATTTAAAAAAAAAAACACAGAGTGCCCCACACCGTGTCCTGTGGACCCGGCGTTGATCATTGAACTTGTGTGATCAAAGCCGCAAAAAAAAAAAAAAAAAAACACAAGTTAACACAACCAAACACCGGGATAATCACAGAGTAAAACTCCCTTTGTAAACAAAAACATTCTAACGACCTAACTTTTATTTGAGCAATAAGAACGAATTAAGCTTCAACCGCATAAATAATTTCTTCATTAACATCTCTTAAACGGTTTACCTCAGTAATGCTTCACATGGGCCCGCCCGTATGAGCAGACACTTAAAAAAAATAAAGAACCAAAACATTTTTGTCTACCCGGGATTAGAAAGCACAGCTCATTATAACACAACTTCCTACACTACATTATAAGACAATCAAAGGATGATTTTGTTCAGCTCCTCGCACTCTCTGGCTCCTGATCATTTCTACCCTTTGCTTCCTAATGACACTCAAAAGTCATTAAACCATCTCCCGCCAAAGACTCTTATTTTGCAATGAAAAAAAAACAAAACGAAGTAGCTCAATATCTGGAGCCCCTGTGTGGATTTAATGAATATTTCTGCAAAACTCACTTGGTGTTACTGACCATTTAAACATTTGTAACCATTAGACTGCGTGTGTGTTTTCTTTGAGCACACTCTGGCACACTAATCTGCAACCTTGAATTCACTTCACACCAGCGAATTTAGTCTGCAGACTTTTGCTTGAAAAACAGGCAAACAAAAAAAGGAAATCAACAAAAGGAAAAGCGAGGGTACTTTTTTTCTAATTAATAAATCAGAGCGCAGGGACTAAAACAACCTCTTTTAGCGAATAGGCTATAAATGCTGTGGACGTGCGGAAGTTCAGAGTATTATATCAAACACTGACTGCAAATCATTTCTGGAATGCCCTCTATTTAGTAGATAATCCCGTACCCTTCCGTGTGACCTCCCAAAGGAATCAATGTTCACAGAGAGAGATAGAAAAACAAAGCAGAGAGGGAGAATGCGCGGCCAGGGAGATAATGAAATAACTTATGGAGATGCGTCCTCCTCTCCGGGAGACACCGAGTCAGGGAGGTATGCGGAGAGCGCCGTAATTGCTCTGGGCTCACACTACCTGGAGTTCAGGTCGGACGGAGGGCAAAGGATGCTTCAGAAGACCTCCTCCTGTGGTACACAGGTAAGTGGGGACAAAGACAAGATGGAGGCCATCGCTTCCACCACCAGCAGGTGGAATAGGGAGTTTGTTTCTGCTTCACTTATTCAATGTGGGTTTCCAAAGCTTGATCAAATTGCAACTCAAATCCTATGTGACCCAGAGCTCCTGCCGACCCTCTCACAAGAAATCCTAGAAATGACGAACTGTTATGAACCTCTGTGACAAGCTCACTCCATTTATTACATTTTTCATTATGATAATAATGTTCCGATACTTCCTCATTTTCTTCACCCAGCTTGGTTTCTGCTAAAGGTAAAACTTTAAAATCAGGTCACATATGTGTCGTTTTTTTTTTTTAAACACTCACTAATCTCTCCAAACAGCTGTTTACTGTGTTTTTTTTTCTTCCCCGCAAACATTAGGCAAACTTAATTTGCATTTGCTGAGAACTACCGTCAGTTGCGGATTAATACACATTTATGAATTGCTGAATATTTAAAGCAGCCTGTGGCATTCATTGAAAACAAAGGTTAATGGGTGTGTGTGTGTGCGCACACGCACATCTTGTACGTGTGTTTGCTGGAGTCCTGGAAACATTAACTGGAGCTGGGTCGGAACGTCAACCTCTCGGTGTGTGTGTCACAGCCAGCGCGATGATCCGCTTTTTGAAAAGTTTCTGGACAACAATAGAACCACAAAGTTCCGGAAGACTTTAATTAAACCGACTGACCAACTATTGATTGGCGTGATCAATTGCATCGTTGATGATAAATAGGGAGCTCCAGATGCGCCTCTGCTCAATGTCCACGAGAAAATAATGCAAGATGTTTGACAAAGAAGATCATGTGAGCTGAAATTCATTTAAAATCGATACAAATTGATAGGATTGAATGCTACCAATTCTGGTCACACCTGTTGCAGAAATCCCAAGTTCCCGCAAGTATTGATGCGAGCGGCGCTCAGGCAAACTTTGACGCGCTGAGCCTTCTGATCCTCGTGAGACTTCCATGTTAATAAATGAGATCTTCTGCAAAGCAATACTGCTTTAACCCTATGTATTATGTATGAGGCGAAGGAGAATGGCACTAAAAAGGAGGAATCATCTCGGCACACATAAGTGCCAGAATCCAATCTCAGCTCCATTAGTGCAGGACAAATCCTATACAGTGAGAAGGGGTCTCCATATGTTTCCATGAGGGAGCTCAGGAAGCCATTATGGAAATGAAAGGGGACAAATCACACGATACAGATCACTGGGTAAAGCGGGGGAACGGAATCATGGCGGAGTGTACTTTGGACGGGGCTGGCTCAACAAAAGGCGGCTAAAATCTGCACACGTCCCTCCGCAGGACTTCGAATAAACTCTCCCTGGGAGGACGACAGGCCGAGAATTCCATCAGTTCACATTTGTGCCACTTTGCATTTACAAATGACGTTGCTTTGTTGTTCTGCAGATCAGAGATCACGGCTTCCTTCCTGGCTTTTTCGTTTCTGTTGGCGGCACCGGCGTCTTCCATAAGACAGCCACGGAGGGCTTTCGGCACGGCGGCGTTTCTTATTTGATCATGCGTCAACACATTATCGCCATCTCTCCAGCGCGGCACCGCGCGCGGAACTCATTCTAAGCGCGCTCCGGGTCACGAGCGCCGTCGCCGCAGAAGGCCACGGCGCCGGGCGATTTGTCGGCGTTTTCCAATGAGTTAGCATCCCCTCCGAGCGTATGCTCCATCACTGTAGATACAGATCCTTACAAACAATCTCCCAAATGCTAATTGAGGTAATTAAAGCCGTGGCATCCAGAGGAAACAGGTGCAGGTGGCAGGCATTATTCATGTCCCCCTTGCCCTTGGAGGTAACCCTCTCAATCTACTGGAGTAAACAAGACAGACAGGGGTGCAGTTTCCACTGATTTCTTTGTTAAGGTGAGCACACAAGAAGCTATATTTCCCACTGGTGTTGCTAGTGTCATTGTTAGTGTGTGTGTGTGTGTGTGTGTGTGTGGCGACAACAGATAAGTAATCTCCCCACCTCAATGCCAATATCCTTTGAAATACACACTTTTTCCTACAGGTCTGTGGGCACTAATGTGATTTAACATTTATGCCGGCTCTTTGAATCCAATGTACTTTCTGCGGTTGCCACGCCGCAGGTTGCTAAGCCTCTAAATGCGACCAGTGGCACCGGGCACATTTGGTTCCCAGGGAAACAGAACTACAACATAAAAAAAAAAGAAAAAAAAAAGACAAGTTGCTTCTTTAAGAGTCAAAACACTTTTTGGAAAAGAAAATAGTATAGTAGTCGTCGTAGTAGTAGTAGTAGTAGTAGTGTTCACGGCCTTCATTATCCATCCACACCACTCCCCTGTCAACAATGTCCTTGAGTCGTTTTTTTTTTTTTTTTTTTTGCCTTTCCAGGAAATGCAAATGCCCTCGTCCAAAATGTCAGAGTTAGGTAATGATGGCGGCGGGGGTCTGACATCATTACAGAGACCTTGTTTATATCAAACAGTGATTAGATTAATACTCATTAGAGAATATTTGTGCCTGCACCTATCCTGCCCCTCCAGGCACCCAGGCAACAGGAACCATGGCAATTAAAAAAGGGGGATACTGTCATCCTCCATCACCCCGCTGATGTGTTTGAAGAAATAACACATACTCTCTACGCTTTGTAATATATGCAATGAGCAGGATACAAACAAAGGCCCTGAAACTTCCAGACTAATACCAAATATTGAAAAATGGAGTACTGCAACATTATCACAATTGGCTACTTGACCTAGGTGTAATAAATTGCATCATCATTTTAATAATAACGTCGGTTTCCATATCATCAGCTCAGCGTGGTCTCCAGCCACAGAGTCTTCGTCAAGCATTTTTCTTTCAAGCAAAGAGTTTTCCCTTGGCATGAGCAGACCTTTCATTTCCTGCATTCCCACCCTCCACCCAAATCCGCGTTGCTCTAATTTCAACAAAGATTTAAAAATGGAAGCTAATTAAAATTTTGTCACAGTTCCCTTTAGCTTCTGGGATTTTTTTATTTTTATTTCTTTTTCTTCTTCCTAGTTTTCAAAGTAAAATGACAAGCCAATAAATGAGATGCACACAGTGAAAAGGCACAATTTTGACTGTGAAAGATGAAATCTTTGATCCGAGTAGCTTGTAAACTCTGAAGCGACGCCCCTGTAGTGTGCACGTCAAGTTCGGTGTGTGTGCCCCAAAAAAGTTAAAAATACATTCATACAGTATATAAATAAAAAATAAATAAATTATGTAAATGGATGCATGGTCTGTATGTGCATTTGATCCTCATTACGTCCTGTTTTCCATCTCCCAAGACACTTGAGAAAAATAATGATCCTGATGACCGCAGCATAATTAGGGCTTTGGAAAGTCACCATGGCCTGCGCGAGGCCATCGCTAACGCCATCATTATAATTGAATATATTCAAGTTGCTTTTTGAATCATTTTAGCCGCTGTTTGGTGCTCCGTTTGCTACGGGTTAGGATCATTAGGATGAAAGGGGGTCACTTTAGCGTGCCCGTGTTCCGAGTGTTTGGCCCGAAGGGACGGACTTCAGAGAATTGTCACTCACTCATAAGACGAAGGGGAAGCTTTGTGCTCGGTCTGAGGCGACTTTAATTATGCCGTATATCGGGAAGCCCGCCCCCCCCCCCCCTCTCGACTTCCCATCGCTACAGAGGCGACGAAACTCTGATCTCGTGTGTCTGAAAAGAGGTTCGTCAGATGTTAGTGGTGCAATGGCTGCTGGCTGCTGGCTGCCTTCTGTGAGCGCGTGGATCAGCTGCTCTCAGGTTCCAGTTCCGTCTGTCAGTTCCCTTAATTACCAAAGCTGCCAGCATCTCCCTACGCGTATCCAGGTATATCACTTCAAGCCTTCCTCTCCTAGCTGCAAAACTTCAGAAACACCCAAGCTGAGGCGAACTGCGAAGGAAAAGGTGGTAGATAAGGTAAGGCCAGCACTAAGGCAATAACACCGCCGGGGTAAATAAGACTTCAGAAACTTTGCTATGAAGCTATAAAAAATAAGGCCCGAGCGGAGAAAATTGCTCAAGACCTGGGCGGTAATGAGAGAAAGGACTTTTGGCTTTCATCAAAAGGTTATAGTGAAGTCATTTTGTTCAACTGCTTAGTTTATAAGTACACTGAAGTTTTTATTGTTGTTACACGGCAAAGTGCTGCCCATTAGTGCCTCTCGGATCAATACGCTCTTAACACAATGTCCATATTCACCTGAGTGCAGGGGGGTTTTTAAAGGCACGTGTTATCGAAGCGAAGGAAAAAAAAGCAGCCAAAAGACACCGGTTACAGAAACCCCTCCACAAAATTGGCTCAGTCAAAAGTGATGCCCAGAGAGTGACCTCGACCCAGGCAATTTCACCCGGCTGAATAATAAACAGAACATTTCACACCAAAATGTGGCGTTGACCGATTGATGGTTATTTTTGCGGCGAGTTTCAAAATTATCGAGGCTTCTTCTCTCCCACTTCATCTGGCGCTCCAAGTCTTAGGGCAGCGATTCACTGTGTCCCAGAGTGAATTAGGTTGGAAGTCAAGGAGGGCTCAGGCTGTTGTCAATAGTCATTAGAGCCGGCCACCGGCCCTGGGTGAAGACCTGTCCCCCCTCTGCTGTCAGGCGCAATAAGCGAGTGGACGCATGTGTCCACATCACTTTTCTTTCTGCGGCTCAAAATTGCCTCGGCTTCTGGTGAAGGAAAAAAAAACTCCCTCTGTAACAAGCTATAAATGAAGTTTACTTCTTCACTCCTGGTATGTGGCGTTCAACAACAACTGGGAAAAATGTAGAAATGCGGCCCCAAGGATAGATGCGTATTGCGAAAAATCTGAACGGGACGACCCTCTCCACAACAATGTGACTGATTGCCACGGTGGCCCCTGCATTTAGGACTCGGTTCAATCAGTGCTATTTGTGTTGTTTTTTTTTTGTTTTTTTTCCCATGCCTGATAAAGTAAGAGCGAAGAAGGGGAAAAGTTTCGAGGGCAAACGTGAACCGGACTTCTCTTATCAGACATGCAGACGTTTGGCAGTGATAGGGATTTTGGTAGCAGCTCTGAGGTGGGTCTACTGGGCATAATATGACCTTCCTCCTTCTCCGGCAGATATAATTGGCTTTGGGTTGGGGATGAACCGGCAAACACTTTCCTTTAAGCTCTTTTTCTTCTCGTGTCCTTCCCCACCCTTTTTTTTTTCTCCTCCCCCCTTCTGTCCTCCACTTTTTTTTTCCCACTGCATTGCTGCCAGCCTCTGTTTGGCCCAGTAATTAGGAGCCAGGGCGTGCTTTCACGACTCCATTATGAAAACAGAAAACGGTCCAGTGGTTTATTGATAAAGCATTACACTCTGCTGCAATACTGTATGGAGATGTACCGAGAGCCCCTGCAGCCCTTTTCAGGTGGACCGCCATACAGGGTCCCGCACTGGCAGATGAAATACCGCCACGCTGTAAAAGCCCAGTCACACAGGCCACATCATACAAATCTAAAAACGCTGGAACACAGCATGGCAATGGTATTGGTAAAACTTTATGCAAAAAAACCCCCCCCAAAAAACAGCAACAGCATGAGCCACAGGATGCTCGGTTTAATTGAGAAAATGACCACAGGAAAAAATAAATAAAAATGTAGCCAGCAATCTGCAGGAGAACAGTCCGAGGGGTAATTCCGCTCTGCAATATGCGAGGACGGATATTTAAATGTGTTGTTGGCGCTCCAATCAGGTTTCCCTGGGCACCGTGATATTTAAAAAGTGACACGGGTGACCCTCCACATTTGCGAGGTGTCATCATGCATCAGTCGGCAAGGTGTATATCAAAGCTGCCTGTAATGGTGTGTGCATTGGGATTTATATTTCCAATTAAATCTGCAAATGATATGATTATCTGCCGCACCGTGATGAGGCCATTTTGGGAACGGATTGGGCTGCTCATTTTGTTTTTTTCCCCACAATGATAATAGTACCGGTGGCGAAACCTGCGTGTGCAGTGAGAATATTAATGTCCGTGGCCTTGTCATGCACTTACAGTGTGTGCACGGCCACACATGCACAAATAAACTCTTAGGAAAACGTACATTATCTAGCAGCTCGATGGTGATATTTTTTCCACTTTTCTCTCAATTAACCCTGTAGAGAGACAGTAACTATACGTGTAATTCCTTGCTAGTTGAGTACCAGCATCTGCCACATATTTTATGTGCCTGTGAAAATGATACCACACGAAGTATCTGGGCTTATAAACCTGCATGTCGATCTGTCAGACACTCGGAACACTGCGGTCTCTCCGATGACCAATCTCAGGTCTCATAAACACCCAGCAAACCGCACACGGTCACGCACACACGCGCGCGCACACGCACACGCACACACACACACACACACACCCGTCCACACACAGGCACACACACACACCGAAAAACACCAGCACTCATTGGAAGTGAATTATTGATTTGAACATGTCAGCCAAGAGACAGCGCATATCGCCACTGTGGGGGGAGAGAGAAAAAAAAAAGGAAGGATATTTTGCTGTTGCTTTGCTGTGCTTGACTGCCAAGACCTCGTTCACAGGAAAGTTTCCAGTTCCAGGATGTTTACAGAGCGACGCCTAACAATGCCCAAAGACCAGAGCAGCTGGGAGACTTTTACGGATGCCGGGCGAGTTGTACAATCACCAAGGAGGACGGATATTAAAACACAGTGGAGATAGCGAGCGAGAGAAATGTAAACTAGAACGTGTGGGGAAAGTGAGAAGCAGAGAGAACTTTTCCTCACAGGCTATTTGTATATGCATCTCTGGGGTGCCATTTTGTGTTCCAATATTTTACCCGGAGTAAAATGCTGTGGGAGGTTTAACCGGGTTGCCGTAGCCTTCCCTCCTATATTACTTTTCACCATTGCACTGTGAGAGCGGAACAGGTGATGGCCATAATCCGGTAAGGCGGAGAAATGTTCTAAAAAGCTCATTTGAGTCCTTTCATGATGCACTTTCCATGAGACTTCCAAAATGCAAGACGCACTTAACGACCAACAAACTAAAATACTCTCCTGCCAGGTGAATGCAGACCTGAGGATAAAGCCTTGGAGCAACGATTCAGAAGTAAAAGGGATATTAGACCTCAATGATGGACTTGTTGAATACTTGTTGGAGGATTGGTATATCTGCATTTCTGGAATATTGTAAATTCAAATTAGAATTAGAATTAGAATTGCGCTTCGTCCCACACAAACATGCACATGCAAACACACAAGTCAGGGGAAATTTGACCTCTGCATTTAACCCATCTGTGGCGCATGCAAGGCCACAGAGCAGCGGACAGCTGAGAGCGTCCGGGGAGCAGGTGGGGCTAGTGCCTTGCTCAAGGGCATGAGAGGGGACATCTCTTTTGTTAGTGGCAGGGGTTCGTGCACCCTTCCAGATGGAGACCCCCTCGACTGGGCCTCGAATTTTAGCTGCATAAATATTGTTAGCATGCACTTAGCAAGTATGCTAAGAAGCGTTTTACACCTACTTGCCTGTTTGAGAGCAAATATGTAGCATAATTAGCATTTAGCTTGCTCCTTTTTAGTTTCTGCCTTGGACAATCTTTTTAGAAACATCTGCCGTTTTAGCAGCTAAATACTCCACAATGTTTCGCCGGTTAACTTTAAACTGCCGTTTGGAGTTGGCCTAGTGGTGATCAGTGGGTTTTTAGTGGGATTTTTTATTAATTTCTTTCCCGCTACCTGCTGTGGCAGGAAATCAGGTTAATGAGAGCAGCGGGAGTGAATCAAAACACTGAAGTCGCAGGCCAGAAATCCATTCGCTTAAAGATGCTAAAGCGCTCTTTGAAAAAATATGTGGCTGCCAATTTGCTGATGTGCCCGCCCCCATCCTGCCATTATTATACCAATATTGATTGGTGCCACTTAAATCTAACCATGCATGCGCGGCGATGCTGCTGCAGCTGCCTTTGAATTCAGACTGCACTTTGATTTGTTTTTCGAATGTCGGGCAAAGTATTTGGACCTCAGTTGGTTCGCCTTGGCCAACTGTCTGTTAATTTCATGGAGTCGACCTCACCAGCAGCACAGCAAACACACCGATGCACACAGAATCCAAACAGGCTTGTTGAAGTTTCGCTGATTAGGGTGTTGAAGTTAAGAAGCCTCATTCAGAACTTTTTTTTTTTTTTTTTTTTCGGAGAGCATCTCGACACACCTCTTGTTTATGCAACAGAAGTGATTTATCAAGCCGAAGATTTGAATGTGCAAGTGACTAAATGAGGGAATGGAGGAGAGAAACAGCTTGCCATCCTTCATGATGATAATCTCTTCCGTGCTAATGCACATCTCAATATCCCTGGCAACACGAGTGAGATTGTAGTTTCTGACAAGTATGGATTGCATAACAGCAGCTGGCTAATCCTCACCCTACAGGCGCGCGAGCATATCTCCCCTCTAATGAGATTTATTTGCTTCTTTCATGGGACTCGTCTTTACCATTACCATTTGGTTCTCTGGCGAAAGATGTCATTAAAATTCTCCCCGACGTTTGTTGGATTTTCTACCGATTTCATTTCTGCCGATTGGACTTTTGCCTTTGGTGGCTCTTCACGTTAAAACGGAAGCAATTTACCCACGATGCTGCTGTGTTTAACTTTCACTGCAGAGGTTACTGTACGCTGCTGGCGTTGCCTGTTTGTCATTGTTTCGGCCTCACTCCAAAGCACTTTATCTGAAATGAAAACAATGACATTTTGGCAATTTTAAATGATTGACTTTTAGCTTCAGAGTCGAGATGTTTGACGGTGTCCACGTCTACACTGGTGGAACACTTTCATTCTTCTCCAGGTACTTCAAAAGCCAAAGCCCTACACCGCTCAAAACCCCTCACAGATTGAAAAGCATTGTTCAATTCAAACCATTATAAATCGCCATACACTAGAATTCACCGGCACTCTGGGATATGAAGTCGCTCGCCAAGGTCAACGCGCTCGGAGAGAAACTGAAGAGTACAAGGTACGGAGAAAGAGAGCAATTGTCCTTGCAGACACAGCAGTGGGAGACAAGACCTTGTCGCTTACATTTCTAGTTCAAACTTTTCCGCTCTGGAAGATTTCGGTGGTATTTAAGTTGTCTGAAAGCAATACTCCCGATTACTACCCGGCAGTGCAGGGTACCCTGGTATATTAGGGTTGGGGGTCAGTGATTTGAACTCTTGCTCTCGAAGTCTTCTAGTGGTCTGCGCGGAGCTGGAAAGCACTTTCCCCCGCTTGTTTCGTTTCGAGCCCAGCGTTCACCGTGTCCAGGCTGCACAGAGGACGTGCGGGGCCGAGTCAAAGCGATTTTACTTCAGCGCTAAGAGCAGAGAGTACAGGCAATTCAAACGCGCACCTCTGAATGCTCTACAGGCAAGCTACCGGCTTTGAAGAGTGGTTTGCAAAAAATAAAAAATAAAGTGAATACAGTGCCGCGGACCTTGTAATCAGAGCTTTGTGTTTGGCCCTGCTGTGAGCGAAAGGCAGTTTGAGCCATGTGCTGACCCTTCCACTTATGAAAAGGGGGTTAGTCGGTATGCCTTCTCGCTAGATGTGTCTGCACATTTCTGTTACTCGGTTTGAATTTGTAGAGCCGGGAAGTAAACTCGTTATATCTAAAGTCATTTTAAGGTAAAGCCAGACTCATTTTTTTCTTTATCTCAATCTCTGCCATAGATAATCTCCCCTTGCCAACTCACGGCTGAACAACAGGGCTCAGATTGTGCAAAATGATAAAACTCAGAGGGAGGAGAGGTTTCGGAGTGAGAAACGCAGGAGCAGGGGGGTTGCACTGGAGACTTGATAGATTCAATTTTATGGCCAAGAGGAATTTGAAAATTCATCACATATGGGGGTAGAGATCACGGCAATCCTGCCTTCGGCACTTTTTTTTTGTGATCTAAATAAGTAACAGAAAGAAAAAAAAAAAAAAAGGAAAAATAAGCCCCACCCTCCTCTGAAAGCCCGGTGGCGTACAGGGAAAATAAGTACAGTTACGACTGCAAATTTCACACATTTGGTCACGGCGTTACAGGATAAGGATCTTTAGATGAACTAACCGACTGGATTAGTGCTCTTGTTGCCAATGCCCCGCTTTTGACTTATCATCTGGAGGTATCATGAAGGAGGGAGGGAACTGCAGAGAAAAAAGAAAAAGAAAAACAACCCTGAGATCCCATCTCAGTGCGCTGTGATCCGAAACATGACTTTTTGTGATTAAGCAGTCACAGAGCAGGCTGTTGTATCTCCCCAACACTCAAGCGCCACCCAAGCTGTAATGCGGCATATGAAGAGGACGCAGGGCCCATAGGTATCCGAGGCCAGTTACTGCACAGGGCGAGTGTGTGCTCAGACCTGATTTCGGCGGAGATGAGCGCGTGCGTGTCGGTGAGCCTGATGGTGGACATTGTGAAGATGATTGTTAGCTGAAGGATAAACATCGTTTCCGCAACGCTCCTTCACTCTTTCCCCTTCCTCTCCATCTCTCCAACCTGTCGGAGTGGCTCCCGTCCCCCTCGCCCTGGGTAGCCATGGTGATGTGGTTGCGCAATTAAAAATATCGCTGTCAATTAGCAGCTGTTGGGTCTGGCTGCATTGATGTATGGGCCTTGTGCACAGCAACCCTTTGTGTGCGTGTGTGTGTGTGTGTGTACGTATGGTAATCAACATCTCCGTTTCAGCGGCCTGAGATTTCTGCCTTCCGTCTACGGGAGGCTGTGTATCATGTTCTCCCCTCTTCGTTAAGTCAAAGTAAATGAGCGAGCACTTGCTCTGATTGCTCCCCCGTGTATTCTGCCTCCCTTGTGATGAAGAATGAATAAGTATCATGAATAAGTCGCTTGCAGGAACTTTGCCGGCATTTATTATACATTATCACCTGGATCAGGGATCTCATTTTTCATGCGTCACAGCTCTCTCTCTGCTTAACACTTCCCTTTCTGTTCCAATAACCTCAACGGCTTTTGACTGGCACGGCCACGTCGTTAGTTTTTGTTTTTTTTCTCCGAACTCTCTGCTGTGATCGTCACTCGGCTGAACTCGGGAGATTGAAGCGCTTTGGTTTGTGCTCATCACTCCGGGACATTTCATACGTCAAGTCACAGCACCCCTGACGCTATTGTTGGAGTGTCTAATTAACACTCCTGTGTGGTGCTCATGCTCCACACTACTACCTGTGCTGAGACACCTGTCCTGTGACAACCCTGGTGCACAGGAGCAGGTGATCGTCAACAGACCCTTTTTTTTCTTTTTACACACAGGATATGGTTTTCAAAAACACCGACGCTCAACACTCGATTCGCCCGATGTTTCAGGGAGACTCAGCTGGCGTAACGTGGCCGAGCCTCGGGGCGCCGTCGGCGTTGATGGGTCTACGTGCGTTATAGTGCACGGGAACGGATTGATGAGAGTACGATAAAGTCTGGCCGATGACAGAAACGAAATTGGTAATGTCTCTGATTTCATGTATTTTCTTACGTCCCTTGCTTTCTGGGGAAAAAAAAAAAGAAAAAATCAAAAACGGAAAATATAATGACGCTTTCTTGCCACGAGGTTAGTCGGGGAAATGTGCGAGTGAATTTGCATTTAGATTTTACAGTGCGACTTAAAATCACCATCATGCCGCTGAACAAGATTACCCACAAGAGTACAACGAAGGGAGGCGCGCAAAGATTTTCTGCCTGCTCGCTCATGTAAATATAGCCGGCAAAGCTTTCAGTTCCAAAAATGCTTAATCTCACTTTGTGTGTGTCATTGTGTCTATCCGCGTGTGTGCGCACGCTGATGTGCACCCTGTTGTGCCTTAACCAGTCATGCCAGCTCGCTCTGACCCCAGCGACCCGGTGTCCCTGGCCCTGTTCCAGGTAGCCTGCAGTCCAATCCTCTCTCACAAAACTCCACAACTCATTGCTCTGCAACTTTTCTTTTTTTTTTTTTTTTTTTCTCGATGATGGCACGACTTAAAATGGAGGTGTACCAGCTACATGTACCACTCCCACCATTCATTTTCTTTCTTTATTTCAAATTTAGCTCACCACCATGTGTTCTGATAAAATGTTGTTTTGTTCTGACCATAGATGCCTGAACAATACTTTATCTGATTTGCATCACATTTGTTCGTGGAATCCTTTGAACTGCACGAGACCGTCATAGTCTATTCCCTTTGGTTTTGCTCGTTTGCATGATTGTGTTTATGCACCAACAGCCAGTTTCTCTTTGGTATTTAAAAGGCTCCGACTGATGTTGGTTTTTGAAGTCATACCCACTGAATAGAGTCCAGAGATGATTTTTTTTATTCATATGGGGGCTTTTAAAAAAGTGACACTGGTGTTTAGATACATGTTTTACCATCAAAAAATGCTATGAAATGATCAGAACCATTAATGGGCTGTCACCTTCCCACCCTGTCAGTATCCCTCACATCAATTTGTCCATCTTCTCAATTTTTTTTTTTTTAAAGGGCTGACTAAATGGCTGAACCAACTGTGGCTGAGTGCCTTGTGTGTTTTCCCAGTAATTCTCAGCGTCTGAGCCCTTTTAAAGGCCAACAAACTTCAGGTGTGCTGGCTTCGTCTGCTGCGTAACTTCAGGTGTGACTAATGACGCACCTATGTCTGCTCTCCCAATCAGCCTCCATCACTTCCCCCCAAACCATTGGGCAAAGGCAAGCAATATTTTTTTTGTTTTTATGTTTTGTTTTTTTAACTGTAAGATCCAACAATATTCACAGAAGTCCAACAATTAAACACAATGCAATACGACAATCGAAATCAGCAGGGGCATTCAGCTTTCTCTCGCTTTCTCACTCATCGACCCCTCAATTCTTTACAATTTAATTTCTGTCTCTTGATTATAAGGGGGGTCTAATATTCTCAATCTTAATCTCAATTTGGAAAACCTATCACTGGAATATATTGGCACACCAGATTGGATTTAAATAAACGTTAAAGAGGAGCAACATTACCTATAGCAGTTGAGCATATACCACTGAAACAGCTCACTAAGTCTTATCTGTTTGAGCAATGGAAGAACCATTCACCAGACTCCATAAATAACGAGGAAAATCTTAACACACCTGTGTCATTAAAGATGTGGGAACAAATTTCCCACTTAAGAGGATCCTTGTCCACATAAAACACAAGAGTTAAAAACAAGACACAAATCATCAGAGATATAAATGTCCCTTTAAAACAGGAATGTAAAGTCTCACACAATTGTTTGGCTGCATTCAGTAACATTGAAGACTCACCTGCATAGGTGTGGGACGTTTGGTGTGGGAGACGGGATAAGCAAGTTTTTAGATATATATTTTTTTCTTTTATGAAAGGAATAAGATAGCAAAACAACAAAGAGAAATATTGGCCACACAAAGAGAACAGCGGCGGGGCACTGGAGGTAAGGGAAGCCCAATCTACACATTAAATGGGAAAACTGTAATCACTCGCTAAGCAAGCGCGAGTGCTGTGCTCTTCTAATTGCACAGGGGGAGCTGCAGCACCACTGTGTTTAAAATTTCAGAAGCAACGCGGACAGAAACATCATCATCGTAGATGATGAAAGCTGCAGAGTTCAGTGGAACAAAGGCTGGTCTCAACGGGGAACAAGCCAAGTAGAGACATGCGAAGTGTAACTATGAAAACTGGATTTTAAGTAATATAGAGCTCCCGTAAGAAATGCACAGGTTTGGTTTCGCAACAACAGGCTGGTATACTCAGGTACTGGATCCAGAGAGTCCAGGTTCCAGGCGGGTAGCAAAAGGCAAACCCAAAACTGACACGACTGATACAAGGTCGGTTAGGCCCACTACGACAATCTGACAAACGATGGTCGACGAACAGGTCTTTTTAAAACTCAAGAGTCTTGAGGACGGATTGATTTTCCACAGGCGTGGAGTCAAATGGAGTTGGTGAAGGGAGTTTGAGTTGGGATATAAGGATATTATATCGATACAGGGTCAGTGCACTCCAAACGGATGCAGGATCAGGGGGCACACTTCCATGATTCTTTTTTGACATTGAAATTGGAGTTGCTTGAGCCACGGTGTATGCAGAGGCCAACATTAGCCAAAAATAAGGGTAGGATATCAGCTTTAGATGTCAGCATACCCCAAACACTGAGGAGAGACTGCCCTTGCTTTGTTTGGGTAAGGGGAAACTTTTTGTGCCGCAATGTTACAACTCATCAATCCCTTTTATCTACATCCTTAGCTTGTGGGAGATATCGCAGAGGGCCGGCAATGATCCATGGCGTTGTCCTTCTCGTACTGGGTAGTAGAGAAACATCTACTTTCCCCAGATTTCACCGTCCCTTTTCAAAAACCAGCAGCGTTGGGAGGTCGTGGATTAAGTTGGCAGTAAGCCTTTGGGAACCCCAATAGGTTAAAATGAAGCCTGTGTTGGAATGTTGGAAGCCGCTTTCCTTTGGTTACAGCTGAAGACGAATAATACAAAATGCTAGTGTGTGGCCTCCCGAAGCAATGTTTTCTGGACTATTAGCTACACAAGCAGCATTAGGCAGATGAGGCAGACTCTCCTCATATCTCACCAAATGCCCGCGGCAACAGACAGAGGGAGAGACTTCAAAGACTCCAGATAAGGAGATAAACACCTGAACTTGAGGAACCTTGACAGATTTAATAGCCCAGAGGTTCCTGTGCCTGGTCTTTGACTGACAATTCGCCTCTGGCATCATTTGGTGAACAATTTATTGGCTGTGATGAAGTTGTCAGTTAAAAGTAGATGGATGTTATTTTTTGGACAAACACTTTCATTTCAAAATGTTTTTTTTTATTGTTGCGGTCACCTTGGGAGGCTGCAGCTTCCCCTATTAGCATACTTTGCCCTTTCCACCGAGACCGGAGTTCTGTTTGCGTGTTTCTGATAGATCGAGGAGAGGATGCTGTGTTGCTAAACACTGGACGTGGGGTTGTGTTGGAATAGCACGGGGAAGGGGGAAGGGTGCGGAGGTTAGTCTGTTTATATGAGAGCGTGTGTGTGTGTGTGTGTTTGCCTGGTTGGTTGTTGCTGGGGGTTTGGTTGCCTGTGGGACCTGCCTCTCAGTGTAATTGAAAAATGTGATCTGGAAAATGTTTGCCCAGCAGAGCATGAAAGTTACCTCCACAGCGACAGCGGCATGCTCAGAGGAGGCTCACCTGGTCCCTGACAGGGAGAGCCTCCTATTGGGTGGGAGATCACGTTAAGAGCCGCTATATCCCTTCACCACATGCAGACAAATGCATTATTTAATAGTACTAAAGAATCCCAGACTGACCCCAAAAAAAAGCCAAAAATGGAGACAGATTTCCCAACCGTAAGCTGTGATAAGATTGACCCCGACAACGGGTGTATCACCCTGAAAACCCTGTGTGTGTGTGTTTGTGTGTCTGCCAGTGTGTGTTTGCACACTTTTACCTGAGCACAGGTGCCTGCATGTACTGGCTATGGCTAACATTTAGCATATATAATAAAATAAAACAGAAATATCAAGGCTAACGTAAAGATTTGCGCTGAGAAACCATCACACCCTCGCTGTTGAACGGGTCAGTGAAAAAATGTCGGAGAAAATTGGAGATGGACAGTTCTGCCTCGCAGCGTGTCTGACAGCCATTAAAGTGGTGATGAAATGCATTCAAAAAAGCCAACCGCAATCCTGCACACTCAGGTTCCTCCGAGTCATTTTCATTAACCCACAACCATTACTTCAAATAATGCATGCATCCTCGTAGCCCGACAGGTACGAAGATGCATGACTTCGGTCATGGTCCTTAGCAACGTAAATGTACTAAATGAGTATATGAAAGTGTAGAGTCAGCACAGAGCGGAGGCACGACGATCCGCCCCGGTGGTTACCCGCTAAGTAACGCGTGGAAAGAGAAAGTGGCCAACAGCTTTACAGCCAAGAAAGTGAACAAGCTCCACTCCTGTGTTTAAAGTGAGCGTGGACCCGAGGAGGGAATCTAAAGAGGAGAAAGGAAACAGCAGGGGTAAATAAGGGTGCTGTCAGGGAGAGGAATCGAAAGTGTCTCCCTAAACGAGCATCCACCGCACAACGGCTTGTGGGCAGACATACAAAGCATAAGACAGCAAAAAAAGAGGGAAACAGAGGCACATTCAACCAGTCCCGACAAGAACATGCAAATAGCCTGTTCTAATAGCCTGCAATAAAGCCCGTCGTCCACAATTGGCGCGTGAAACCATCTGTTTTTTGTCAGTATTTTTTATTTCAAGCAAAAGTAAAGTTTTGCAACATAAGCACACATTTAGGATGATGGTAGTACTTTGTAATACCCCGGGGCCTTCTCTACCTTATTGTTGTTGGTCTGCCGTGAAAATATCCTCCAATGACCAGGTAACAGGAATTTGACTCTGAATCTGTAGCTTCTTAAGATGCATTTTTATCCAACTCAAAGTTAATATTGTTTTCCACAAAATGTCAAATATTTTCTTTAATATATATATTTTTTTACCCAATGCCTCTTCGGTGTAATTATGCACAACTGCAAACAAAACGTACATGAATTAGTGATCCCTCGCTTATCATATGCAACCTTTATATAGGCTATCTTAAATATAGACAAATAATATCTTTTCCTAAGCTTATTTACTAAAGTCAGGTTTATGATGTACTTAAATGATATGAGCCAAGCATTAAATTCAATACTTTATGAAAACCCAGGCTTCCATATTATTCCTTATAAATGATATCTAACATTGTGCAGTTTATTGCACAGGTTTGTAACATTTATGTCTTATTCATATTAAACAAGATGTCATGTTAATATCCCCCGCACCTATAAGTATCATGAATTTAGAGACTGCGAGAGGAGGGGTGTGGACTTGGGCAAAATAAATCAAAGTAAATGGAGGGAGAGGCGAGAGGGCAATCAGACCGGCTCTAATTTTTTATGGCTCTAGGGTAGAGTTGAACTTTCATGTTACCAAAATACTGGCTGATGCATTACGTGGCTATATCAGGATAAAATTAGAGGAGTGGAAAAACGGAAATATTGCTATTAACTTAGCTGTCTCATTAACATCACAACTTCTGGGCGGAGAGAGAATCACCTGATATGATGTGCAGTTAATTTATCATTCCCCTTATGGTACCAAACTTGATGCGAAAATATGGACGCTGGACAAGAAGTAAGAAATGAAATTGGTCAGCCTCATATTGAGTGGCACATTTGATCTGTGGAGAACCACTGGTCTAATGGCCACTGGTCTTCATTCACCACAGTGCCTGAGGTGAAAAAAAAATCATAAATCGCGGCGCCATGGCTGCCATGCAAAGACATTTTTTTCGAATCGGCAATGGTTATTGAAGGAAAACAGTGTAACACGCTGGGTGAGTAAACTTCCCATTTGGGAACACAATTTAGAGTGGAATCACAACAAACACAAGGTAATTCGTTGGGCAACAACTAGGTTAGGCCACAACTAGGACGTCTGATAACGAAAATCGAAGCATTACTCCAGAAAAAGCCAGTGGCTACATTGTTAATAATTGTTTTCATTTAAATTTCAACTCTATGTGGACTTACTACAACTTGTAAAATGCAGTGAAATGTCTGGTCCTGCTGCCCCCGAGGCGTCTCTGTTTGATTTACGCGTCTCCCACCCGCCAAAGCAAAATAACTGTGGCCATTATAGGTAAAACAGGACAGGCTTCCATTTCCAAAAAAATGTGGCCAAGGATCCCCCCCCCCCTCTCGAGACCAACATGCTGGCCAAACACCCGCCCTCCTCATGGCTCAGTGTGATAAACCTGCAGCAAAAGCAAGAGGTAGACATGAATCACATTTACTATAGGCACGGTAAGAAAAGTCCACTTTTTTTGTGTTTTTTTCGATGCAGTATTTTTTTTATTCCTTATTTTGTCAAGTCCTCACCCTCTTTTATTATCAAGAATAATATGGGTTATGGCACAGGTGGCGCGGTGATAATGGCTGAGACTCGGATTTAGCATAAAAAAAAAGGAAAAAAAAAAGAGAGAAATGAGAGAATAAGTCAAAAGGCAAGAAGACGCAGAACCATTTTCATCTCCTTGGTGCACATGAGACTTCCAATACGTCTTATGAAATACTTACCTTAAATTGCCATAAAGTATCTCCGAAAGTATAACTGCCCAACTTTGCAACATTTACAATATCACAGAGGGCATTTAAACAGAGGCCAACTGAGCTTGTTGGCCTCAGACAGCGCTATAGTAAATGCTTCAGGGCCAGTGAGGGGAACAAGCTAATTATGGATAGACTCTATTTAAGAGGGACTCATGCTTCCGTCTTTAATGAGGAAATTTGCATCTTCCATTAAATTGATGTATGTGTGCATGCATCCCATTATAGAATATTTCACATGAACTGGAGGAGTTAATTTGTGAAGTTCTACCGCCCACGTAAGCTGCTGCTCAGAAAGATCAATTGCCTGCCTCCCGCTATCTCTGGCGTTACCCTATTTTGGAACGTTTAGATTGTTAAAAATCGTTTGAGTTGCGCGAAAGTTACCACTGAGCGATCGGTCGGTGGGCATCTTAAATAGGAGCAGGAAGTTTTCGATGGAGTTCAGTTCATTTAGCGGAAAGAAAATGTGGCCCACGCTTTGCCATTTCCACGCCACCACCACCACCACCACCACCAACACCTCCACCATCATCATCAACTCTTATAAGCGCTATATGAGATTAAAACAAAAAAAAAAGGAAGCCTTATCAGGTAATGTATAAATGAGAGTACAAACAAGCTAGTAAACAGTGGGAATCTAATTAAAAGATAATGTACGCCATTTTGTCACAAATGTGCCTCCAGCTATGGGCCTATCTTAGTCCAGGGCCTCTCTATCGAGGCTGAGGGCTATTGCTCTCCTACTTGCTCTATCTTTAGTTCCGCTGCTATCTGCGCCGCCTCGCGCTGGACTGTATCTTCCTGACTTGGTGGTATTTGTGCTTTTCTGTGCTGACCCAATGTTTCTCGCTTTCTCTCTCTCGCTCGCTCTCTCTCTCTCGCATCAAACGTCCCTTTTTTTTTCCCCCGGTGAGGTTCAAAATATTCCACAGGAGGCAAATGGCATCATGATGGATGATGACAGATTAGCGTTTAACTTCATATGGGACTACATATCGTAGGTTAGCTTTGGTGTACCGCCCCCCCCCCTCCCACCCCGTGTGCTCAAAAATGATTATTGCCATTTTGTTTTTCAAACTAGTCCTCGATATGAAAACCAGTCAGAGAATGACTGTACATTAAAAGAAAAAACAGTGTGTGACACACTCGACACGCCTCCAGACTTCCCTTCTCTTTGAGCATGGCTAGACTTTACGCAAACATGTCCTGCACAGGGGAAGGTATTTCTGACGGGAGAATTGACCAGGCCTATCTCCAGAGCAGCAACTGCACATTGAGAACGAACATCACCCCACAAACCGGCCCCTGGAGGGGAACTTGAAAGAACAGGAGGGAGGGCCCTGACGCACCTCTGAAGATGGTTTCGGCATCGACCACTGACGGCCGACTTCAAAGACCCAGTTATGAACATGACAGGCAGCCAGCGCAACAGCCTTTGAATCCAGTGCACATTTTTATCAAGAATTTATGGTCTATTTAGAAGCGTTTTTTTTTTTTTTTTTTTTTGCACCACCGGGAATTTAATTTGACTGTACATCTCATCGCTGACACGGTAACTCTCGCAGGTCTCTTCTTGATGTTGATATGTATGGGACTTGCATTTTCATGAGCGCCTGATGATATTCCACATGGCAGCCGTTGATATTAGCGCCTTTGATTCCTGAGGAGTTCTGAAGAAATGCTGCGAAAGCCCCCCAAGGCACAAATTGTTTATTTGCCCAGCTATATATTAATCCAATCTATTTGCCTCAACTCACACCTTGTGGAGAATTGTAATGAACAGATGGGCGCACAGTAATCGTTCAAAAAAAAAAAAAATCAAATGCCCCAAGACAAAACCCTGGCAATTTTTATGCGCCCACATAATTTGGTATTTATGCAATCTGCTTTTCATTACTGTTGATGAGGAAGTTCCCTGAAAATGATGATTACAATAAACATTTCAATAAGACATACTGCAATCAGAATACACTGGTCTATTACAATTTCTCAACTTGTGTTATTACGCCGTTTTTGCATGTGTCTTTACGAGTAAGACAGTAACGGTTATTGAAGTCATGGACATACAGTCTTGTTTGTATGAGAAGGTGTTGATATGTATGAATGTGAGGCCATTTGCGTGCGTGTGTGTGTGTGTGTGCTCAAGCATGTGTTCTTGCGTGTGCTGGAGTGTCACCCCAACCTGGAAAATGACTTATTAAAATGAAATTACGCAGTGCCCTGACCCATGGCAAACGGCATGAGCCGCAATTTGTCTAGCAGTTGAGCTGTGAATAAAATCTGATTGGCAATAATTTGGCTTTTGCTGTTGATATACCCCCCCCACACACACACCAACCACTCCCATTCTTCTATCTCCCTCCGACCCCCCAGCCCCCCGTCTTTATCGTGGAAGTGTTGATCACAGGGTGAAATATTACTGATAGAGTGATCTAGGGTTATCGAGCAGAGCGCTGTGATGATGGTAAGTGGGTGGTTGTGTGGTTATGGCGGGGGTTATATGAAGCAGGAAGAGCTGATGGTTCTGTTAAATGCCAAAACTGACTACTGATCTCCATTAAAAGGGTGACTGGACGGGTGTGTGGATGTATGTGTGTGCGTGGGCGGTCGGCTCAGAGCGTCAAGAGTGTGTGTGCGGGAGTGCAAAGCCGCACAGGCTGACCAGAGTGCACTTGGATATTTAAGCAGTAGTCTTTTCCCCTTGTTTAATGTCACATCAATGTGTGTCGCAGCATTTTTAAGAGTGTGTATGTACGCCGTGTCTGCGTGTTGTGATGAGGACCGCCTCATTTGTTTCATACAGCCCATTTGCTTTGGTCATCTCTTTACGCACAAAATGGAAGACAATTACAAGCAGCGATTTACAATTGATCTCATTTGTCCAGTTTAATGAATGTATTTTTTCCCCCTAAGAAAATACACAAACATACACAGAAAAAAAAAGAAATAACCAGGCCTATATGATAAAGGGAATGATAGAAGTGGGTAATAGAGGCAGGGCGTTAAAGACCCCGGTGCTGTGGTGGTGGCCTTGGACAGGTTGATGTAGTTCTAGCAATGAGTAGCTCATAAAAAGTGTTATCCTTAGGCCTTAGGAAGATATTCTATCTCTCTGCAGCTAACGGCACGGCCTAAAATCACCTTCTCCATCAAAGTCAGGTCCCCCCCCCCCCTCTATTACGTAAAATGCAGTCGAAAAACAGCGGAGGAAACAGTGGGACTGTGCATGCATGGTGTCTCTTGTGGTGAGACATTAGAATATATGAGGAGGGTGGTTATGACCTCGGAGGATTTTAAGGCTGCTTTCAAATTCCTGATTTATTACACACATTTGGGGCGGTCACATATTTTTTCTGATACCAAGCCTTTTATTACATTGCGGTTTGGTTTATTTCCTCATTGTTTGAGGTTCCTCCAACTCTGCTGCTCTATTAATAATGATAATAATCTTAAAATAAACAATTTCCCGCCAATATAAGCTTGCAAAAAGGTAGTGAAATGCTAACTCTTCCCTTTGCCACGAATGTGCACGCTCCATCACAGACATAAAGCATCGTTATTTCAAAAACAAGGAAAGGTGCTGATGAGCGTGATGTGGATACGTATTCCTAAAATGTATTTGACAGACTAATAAATATGCATTTACCTTTGTAATTCATGTATGAGCAAAGGTAGATCAAACTCCCCGTGTGAACACTAACAAACCTATCTCGAAGAAAACAGTTTAAATACCTTGTGTGGAGCGACTTTTAGTGCTGCACACAGGCCACTAAGAATAGGTGATGTGGAGTAAATATGGAAAAATATGCAACACAAACAGCAACAAGGCCAGCTCAGGCAGTATAGTGCCATACAGATGAACACAGGGGCACACAAATCCACTGAGTCCCTGTATGTGTGGGCTCCTGGAAACACAGCGCTGTCAACCTAATGGAAACACATGGGCAGAAGTCGTACAGCAGCAATTAAGCATGCGGAACATTAATGGGGAAGAAAAAAGAAGAAGATCTAAACCAGCGTAGCAGGAGGTGTAAATCTACATAAATACACACTGTACATAAATAAGTAAATGAATCCATGCAATATCGCATATATATACAATATACTGTAAATACAAGTTCATGCATATGCAGATACATACGGTACACAGTGCATAGCGCCTAGAAACGCATTTACGAGGAGACCGTTGGCCGTTTGCATTAACGTAGCAGCAGTAGCGACTGCAGTATACATAGCCGTGCATAGCCGAAATACACACATTCAGACTTAAAACTTGAATAGGTATATACCGTTCGAACATATAAAAAGCAAGTGCAAATACGTTCATCATTTAACAAGCATTGCGTCCTCCTGCTTTTGTTTGCGGTCGATGCTGAGGCCTCGAGAAGCTAATTGCGAGCTGTGAAACTGTAAGCAACCGAAATAAAATAAATGCAACCGAGCACCTACCGCCGTTACCATTGCCATCGCTGTGCCCCGTGTCAGCAGCTCCGAGCAGTAAAGTTTCTCATCAACATTTGATATCTTTATTGACCTGTGTGCGCGGCTCTGCTTGCTTTTAAAAGCCGCGGAGGCTCTCTGTCTTAAATTAAGACATCATCCTCTTAAATGTCCCTCCCGCCTCCTCGAAAACCATTTCCCACTGACAGTAACTATTTAGTGGTGAACCTTGTGACTCACTTTAAGGTGGTGCTGTTGACATCTGTCACATGACAATGGGGCGAGTCTTCCTCCAGAGACAGAGAACTTAAATTTCCTCTCGGAGCTAATAGAAATTTAACTCTGCCCATAACTCTGCCGAGTCCTCCAGGCACGACACCAGGCAGGGCCCTGGAGGAAATAGCTTCAGATGTCATTTACTTTACTGTTCTCTTCTTATCTTTTTCATTTCTTTCCCCTTCCCTGCTCCCATATCTTTTCATGATGTTTGCTGTCATTGGCAGTGGCTTGAGTGGCCACGTCGTGGAAATATTGATTTCTTCGCTGGCTGCTTCTTTTTTTTTTTGTTCCTTCTCCCCCCCCCCCTTCCACTACAATCACTCCTCCACCTTCTCCTTTCCTGTGTTGCATCTGAGGCTCTAAGCTTGACCGACCCACTTCACCGGCAGCTCATTTGGATTTGTCTCTCTCTCTCCCTTTTTGGTCACTTTGCTGATTTTTTTTTCTCTCCGTGTGACTCCATTCTGATGTCCCTCCGTGGCTTTGCTGTCTTTGAAAGCGCTCTCCCTTATAGGCTAACAGAGAGTGAAAGGAAGGGGTGTTGTGCGGTGATGGGGGGGGATTTATTTTTCTACACCATCACTTCACTGTATTCTTCCCCTACATCCATCACAGCAGCATAGGCCCGTGTTCAGGCTCTCGGCTGGCTGTCGACCTCAGCCCCTGACGACTCTTTCCCCCTGACAACACACAAATAACTGCAAACTTTTGCTATTAGTGAGGTCACGGCAAAGTGAAATGTCTTTTTCGAACAGCGTTGACACAGATCTTCACTTCTGCGAGAGGTAAAAGTCTGGCGAGCATCACCCATCCGTTAATTCTACCTGTATGTCTGCAGAACTAAAACCGAAAGGAATAGCTCACATTTTGGCAAATGTGCTTATGTGCTTTCTTGCTGAGAGGGGCATCACTTCATGTGATAAAATAATCCTGGGAGTAGCTTTGTGGGATTTTTTTTTTTTTTTTTTTTTAGGTATGGCAAGTATGGACGGATGGATGGTTTATTTTAGTTTTTTCTTGTTTACCTCAGGTTAAGTATTGTCTTTCAATTTGTTTTTGTTATTTGCAGATATTACCAATAATGATAATGAAAGGAGAAGATGATTTAACCTAACCACCAATTTCATGCAAACTAAAAGTAGACCATTGACTGATTATACTCGGGCAAAACCAATTCGACTTTGCAATGTTGGAAAACACATTGGTTTCTGTGACTGCTTTGTCTGATTACTAATGCGCATCGACGATAATGAATTCCCAGCAAGCAGATGCCCAGAGTCTGCTGCTGAAGAGGACATTAGCATTAGCTTTACTAGCTCCCATTAGCAGTAAACAAATGCACCTGTCTCTGTTTACCATCGCTGCTATATTGGCTCTGACAACACACTGACGCCAAGCGATAAACACAGAGAAGGAGCAATTCATCTTTATTGCACGTAATCATTCTAAAAAATCCACCAAGGCTCTCTGTCCCCTCGGAGGACAGACGGGGGAGACACCCAAAATATCACCCCCAGCGACCACCGCTCCCTCCTTTCCCCCAAAGTGACCCCCGCTGGTCCAACGTCGGGGACGCCTGTCACGCTTGCCGCGCCGGGATCACATTGGGTCGAGTTGCTCACGCTAGCGGCAGGCGCGATGCCGCACGGGTTACAGTAGATGGGTGCGATGTAATGGCTTTTATTAGTGAGCGTGATTAAAATCAGCCAGGAGGGGGAGCCGGCAGGTGCTGGGCTGATGAGCAGAGTGACAGTGTTAATAGACTGAGGCTCCAGGGAGGTGGCCCCCGTTTGCAGCACCGATCCGTCTTGATTTCTGCACATTGCCTCCTTCAATTACACTAAGTGTTTAGCGCTAGTCACCGCCAACCCGGGCACGCATGGGCCGTCGCTGGGGATACAGGGAGCGCACCATACATTATGCACAGTACATTATGCATGAAAATAAGAAATGCAAGTCAGTTGTGCCATCATTGGGAAAAGACGCTCACGCTCCTTTCTCCCCAAATTCATCAGTAGCACCGAGTGCGGCTGCTCTCGACTGCTAGCCCGCAGCCGGTGCGAGCCCGTAATCTTGCAGATGCTGCTGCCCTATCTCCGAGATGCGTCCAGGCTTTTTTCACTCAGCACGAGGAGAGAGATGATGCAGAGATAAGGACACTGAGGGATACTCTCTATTCACCGGGGCACAGAGGGAATTAAAGGTGTCCCCTACCTTTCCGAAAGAGAGAAAAAAAAAGGTTATTATCTCCATCACCTGGCCCCTGCACCTGACACCACGCGGCACCTTAACTCAAGATAAGACCTAATCTAGACTCTTGCTTATGTCTTCATTGACTTGTGTCAAGGTTATGAGCTGCAGCGCACACAGCACGCGGTCCCCATTCAATCAAACCTGACGTCGCTGAGTTGGATGAAAAGGAGAATAAATTGACGCTTTCTGCCTATCACTTGAGCATATAATAAGGTTACTGCTCGGGAAAAAGGAAAAGTAAACAGCAACATGCTGTTTGGCTTCAAAGTGCCTCTCGAATTCAAGTTATTGACTTTAGTAGCGCGAAAACAAGGGGAATGCAAGTGCGCATTAATTAGGGCATATTGTAGGAGCCAAATTCCCCCGTGAAAGTAATGTAAATGAAGTTTAGGCTGTATTTTCAGGCTGACAGAATGAGCAAGACATTGGCAGAGAGGTTTTTGATGATTGCTCCTGCACTAAATGATCTTGCTGTGTTCATCCTGACACGATGAACAAGCATCGGGGGAACAGCTGTCAACCGAGATCTACATTCTACCAGGTAAGGATTTACACATTAACCAAAATGTCCTGAGCAGCACTTTGTCTTTTGCCTGTGAGAGAGGACGTGGCTTCCTCCTTTGCAGAGCCTGGCTTTTTTTATGGGGGGGATGCTGATGGCAGGCAGTGAATCTAAATTCCTATAGATTGTTTCTATAACCTTTTCTCAACTGAGGAATAACAGAGACGTGATCCCGGCACCACTACTCTTTAGATTGCTCCCTTGCTGTCACTTGACACAAATAGGACAGTGACGCCTGGGATATGGCACAGCATACCTCCGCATCGAGCGGGGAGGTGGGGGGGAAACGTGCCATCCTTTGACCCCCTGATGCATTTCAGAAAAGGTCAAACTGACAGTCGTCATCTCATCAATCCACTGTTGTGACTCCGTCAATCTTTCACCGGGACCCCTCTGGAGGTGGGATGGGGAAACACATTTCTCCATCCTGATTTTGCACTCGCCCCCCCCCCCTTTCATTTTCCTTCGAGACACGGGCTGTGGGGGCGGGGGACGAGGGGCGGGGTTGACCTTCGTGACCACCTTATCTCTTGGAAAGGTCACAGCAAGGCCTCGTGAAAACCAGAGGGGTGGGAAGGATCGATCTGCAGGCTTTCTTTTATTTATCTCAGTGGACACGCTGCTGCTGGTGTTCTTCCAGGCCAATGGTGAGCAGGAGAGATAACAATCTATTAGTGTTGTAGATATCCTCCTCCTTACCTCTCTTTCTCTCTCTCTCCCCCTGAAGCCCCTTCTGTCCCCCACCTCCCGTCCAACACCCTAACTCTGTAGAAGTCCCTGGCCCCGATGCCAGAGGCATTTGGTGGAAGGAAACTTGGAGGTCACCAGAATGGGACGGTTGACATCATGGGGTCAACATGAGCAAGCCATGTCATTGCTTAATACAGTGTGCATGGCGGGGTAAGAAATCAGGCCACCCCAAGAGAGGCTGCAAAGCCATTAGAATCGCAGGAGTAAAAAAAGGGAAGGGGTTTTCTGTAATGGCCCCTTTGACTTTTGCAGTGCAGTGTAGTAATGGCCCGCTCTTATCACCATTTATCATTTCAACAGTGCAATATATAGGAAGTGGTTGCATCAGAAGAGGAAAAACAAAGGCAGGAGAGAGACGTTGTAGGGCCAGGTGATTGTGTCGCAGACGGCTCGGATTGTTCAATTAAAGTTATCTTTCGCTGCTCTCTTTAGCTCCATACTTTGTTGGAGAGGCTGCTGCTGACTCGCGTGTATCTCAAGCCCCTAACACTGATGTTGTCATGCAGTAAACCTGTTATGCCAGGCGCAAACTCACACACAAATCAAAAATGTACCGAAACACCACTATTTAATGTACACAGCACTCGTGCACGGGGTAAAATCTCCTGGCCCCAAACATGCTTTGAATATTTCTCCATTACTCCACCATCATGGTCAATTAGGCCTCTCTTTCTCCACCTTTTATCTCCTTAACCAGGGTCCTCATCTGCTGCTCGTGTCACGGGCCTCGCAAATAAATAATTCAGCAGAGGAAGGGGGGAGAATTTACAGCTCCCGTCCTACCCGGTCGGGCCGTAAATTCTGAATGAGGGGAAACGGGGGAGTATAGAAGGGGAGAGGAGAAAAGGCGAGGAGGGCGAAGGGAGATGAGGGAGGAGAAGGGCTGTGGGGAAGTGGTCCCCCAGGGGCTATAGTCTCACACAGGCAACATCATAAAGTCACCATTAGAATGCTGTATTTATAACAGTGGGTTTGCCCCAGGCTGCGGCTGTGATTCTCAACTCCCCCCAAACACACACACACACCATATTCTCTACATCTCCCAATGAAACATACTAATCACACAAACACAACCCCACAAACACACACACACACACACACACACATTGGTGCACCACACAGTGACCATATCCGCATGTTCCTCAGTATTAGAAGAGTCTCTTCATAAAACACACACTGTGTCCCTCTCCTGGCGCGGCTGGCCCTATATATGGTGTTCAGCAGGGCGCCGGCATCTCAGAATATCAATGGCTTAATGAGGCAAGGGCTCTTTCTGATGTGCTGCAACATTGACTCTTTGGGGGGAACATGGAGAGTGAAACGACTCTGTGAACAGATACCAACGCCCCCTGATGGACTGCTTGGGCATGCTCAGTAGCGCCTGATATGATAGCAGCCCTGGAATGACACAAAACGTCCCCCCCCCCCGCCCCCCCTCACTTTTTCTCAACACTTTATTATAAGATCTGAAGGCTACCGGGCATTTTTGCTTCGGGGCTGCTTTTGTTGAAGATCTAACAAATGTTGTCATAACAAATATGTCGGTGTTTATGGATCATAAACATTGAATGGATGAGTTATCTATGACATCATATTTGCATCATTCTATAGCAATCGGCTGCTCTCTTCCTTCATTTGGAATGGATCCATTGAGTGGATGTTGTGAAGGACACATGGCCATAACTACTCGAGAATTCTAACAAAATCATGGCGACTTTCAGTTTACCGAGTGGGAATCATAAAGTGGAAAGTACATTTTCATTTCAAACTTTTCATCTTCTATGCTTTTCAAAGACGTCTAAAGAAGACATTTCAAAACTTAAAGTGGGCTCTGCTCATTCAACTCTACTTAATGATATCCTTAAACCGATACGGTGTCTGCCTAGCGCACATCTATATTTAATAAGCTTTTAGCGAACTTTGAATTAAATGTGACAGGCAAACCATTTAACAACATAGGGTTGATGTACCAGAGGAAAGCCAAAGGTGAGCAGAAATATTCAGTAGAACCAGTAAACATAGCACAGTAAGCACACCAAATCCCCTGTGCCTTTTCATACACTCTGCTGAAAAGCAATAAGGGGAGGTACAGTACCTTTTGTTTATCTGTCCCACTCACGCGTTTATTGTCAGACCTTGTTTAGGAATATAATTTCCCTTTAACTGGCCTTTTGCTTTTCTGGCACTCTTCGGGCACTTTCTTGTCAGCGGTCTACGGTGGGGCGGATGCCTTGGAATAAAGTCCTTTTATTTTAAAGCTAGCCAGCGGGGTCAGGGAGCCTGATCTGTCATTGGCAGTGTAATAAACAGAGAAAGAGAGTTCCACATAAACACCTCCAACCAATATGAACAGCCCACTACAGGAAATGAAAACGTAGCCACAGGAAGTTAACCCTTTACGTTGCAGAAGGGCGGTGGAGAGAAAAGCCAGTGCGCTGTAATCCAGTGTTTAGCTGAATGCCTCCGGATCCTTTGTTGTAGGGGGCACATCCTGAGGGTGTCTCAACATGCATTAATTGGTTGTCATGGAGAGATACGGCTAAATGCGAACAGGGTGGCGGTGTCGAATCCCATTTAATGAGAGAATAAAACAGTCCCCCATTGAAGGCAGATAGGGAGGACCGTATTGACCCACGGTGGTGCTCGTGAATAACCAGTTGTCTCCCTCAATCGATCACGACACAATGAGGGACAACACGGGAGGAATGGTGGCATGATTTGTGAATGACACGGAAGGTCAAAATGCATGTACATCGTCCTCAGTCATTTGTCTGTAATTTTGCCTTTCATCCCTTGATATATGTACTTTCTTCTCCGTTTTTTTTGTCTCCGTGACAGGGTCTTTTCTGCCGCAGCCGCTCCAGCCTCCATCCGCGCGTGGTCATTAAGCCCGACGCCGTGCGATTCTCAATGAGGCAGCGCCAGCAAACCGGGTTGACCCTTCGAGGGCACCACTCTGACTTGCTCTCCTTTCTCCTTCGTCTTCTTCTGTTCTCGCTCGTCTTATTCCCCACAGTATGCCTGTCAAAGGGCCAAAGCCTTGGCTGCTTGTTGCGCATGCTAACTTTCCAGGCTGAAAGATGGGACAGAGGGGCAGTGAGAGAGGGGAGATAGACCGAGGCCGAGACCGTTATAGCTATGGCCGCCAACCACCGACAGACTTTGAGAGCTGAGTGAATAAATGCCCTGTCTACTTGGGACAGGGTGCACTCACTCTCGCAACCCGGCACGCATGCATAAAACCCTAGGGGTCGTGGGCCGGGGAGTGGAGAGATTCTCTGCAGAGAGATTGATAACGCCCCCGGCTTCAAAGCGCCGACAACCCAAGCAAGCCCAATGTGACTTTTAAAAACCTCAATGAATAGTGCATGGAGACAGGTCAAGGGCGAGATGGGTGGAGGGAGGGCTGAGGACTTTTTTTTCTTATCAATCAGGGAGTCAAAGGGGGGAATGTGCGAAGACAAGCGCCAAGCTGGGTTTGTCGGGGATTGGGGAGGTGGTGGTGGTGGCGGCGGGATAAAGCTCAGTTTGATAGCTGTGAAATTGAGAAACAGATGCGGAGAGGTGGAAGGAGCATTATGGCTTGTGATAGTAAATACTCCCGGGTATTAAGCCTTTTAGGTTTATGTCGCCAGTGTCATGTTGAGCCGGACTGACTGAAGTTAATCTGGGACTTCTCAGAGGTAAGGAAAAAGCCAAGCTATCCAAACAGTAGCCTCAAATATCTCAGGCCATTTATCAAAAATGTGTAATAAAGGGCGCAGCTTGGTTTGACCCAATAGTGGTCAGTACCATTTAGGGTAGATTTGCTGGGTTCGGAAACATGACATGTTGCAATAGAACTACATTTTTTCCATATAGTCGCCTTCTCTTTTAACAGTTTTCCAAGACCCATGCAGCCGGGTGACCTATAAAAGTAAAAAAAAAGAACAAACTCCTGTGCCACGGACTGATCAGCGAGATTGAAGATGATGCCCTCTATTCAAAGGGCCGCAGAGAAGAATAACAGGTGGGAAGGGCTTTCATAATGGCAAATCAATATAGAGAATCTTCAGCACAGTTCAGCCTAAATGCCACCCCGCCCTTTGGCCTCTTATCAGCATCCAATCACAGGCAATCAAGCTCTTTTAAAGGCTGATTTAACCCTGATGAGCCCTAAGGTGGATGAAGCTCACAGACAGTCCGCCCTCTCCACACACACGCACGCACACACATACAGAAAACACTGTCTGCAATATTGCGGCAGAGATTAAAGCCACATGAAAGGGGAAGAGACAAAGGTGACGTCTCCTCTTTTCAAATGGCAAGAGTGTGGCTTGACATGAAGCGAGTGGGTGAGTGCCTGGGTGAACAAAAGGCTGCCGCCGTGTGAGAAAAGGGCAGAGGCGGGGGGCAGGGTGCAGTGGTGGTGATGGTGGGGGGGGATGGGGAGGGGAGGAGGGTGGGGGGCAGGTTTTAATTAAAAGGATTATATTGAGGTGCACAGTGCTGCAGAGGAGCTGTCCACTGGGCCCAGATTGACTACAGTAATGAAACCTAGCCGAGTCGAAAGGAGATGGAGGAGAGAGCAAAGAGAAGAGGTGGGGGGGGGGGGGGGGGGGGGGGGGGGGGGGGGGGGGGGCAGGTTTTAATTAAAAGGATTATATTGAGGTGCACAGTGCTGCAGAGGAGCTGTCCACTGGGCCCAGATTGACTACAGTAATGAAACCTAGCCGAGTCGAAAGGAGATGGAGGAGAGAGCAAAGAGAAGAGGTGGGACAGTAGCGCTGAGTGGGGGGGGGGGGGGGGGCCAGAAAAGGAAAGGGGGGGGGGGGGGGGGGGGTCAGGAAATGATATGGGGCCCGGGGTCCGGAAAAAAAAAAACGTAAACATCGGGAGCGCACGCATGTAATAAGATCATCAACGCGGAACTGGTAGATTGGAGCTTAAAGTAGCACATATACAAGGTCATAAAGAATAATAACAAAGGATGAACTATGGCATTAAATTAGAAGTTCTCGTAGATTAAAGTCATTACAGATATGCTCCCGGCCAACAGAGAGTTTCCCTCTTTAATGTAAATGAATGCTAAGTTTGGCATATCTATCCAGCGCCTCCGCTTCTCATTAATTTTTATCTCTGCAGATATAATGAAGTCATAATAGCGGGGAGTCTGACGTGTTGTCAATTAGAAACTTGAAGGATCCCTGTCCTGGAATTAAAAAAAAAAACAAAACGAAACACACCCAGATAGGTTATTGATTCTGCTGCTCTATTTGACTCAAGGGTATTCATCTCCTGTTCGCTCTCACAGATTCCTGGCCGCGTTGGTCCTTCACACTATGAAATAATTGTATGCATTCTATGCATTGGGGCCAATTTTAAAAGGACACCAGACATCAAAAGGAGATTTAGTCTTTTGTTTTGCAAACCTTGTTTGTTGCCAGGTTAGCATCAGATTGCACACACACACACACAAACACTAAAATCAACATAACAGACCGACTCAAGAATTGTACGGTCACACATGGCCACTTGCAAACTTTCCAGCATGGAGATAAGTCCCCTCTGTCCGCCTCTGACTACATTTGTGTTATCGTTCCGATCCGTTGTGTTGTGTGGAGCTGCATGGCTTCCCACCACTGCTGACCAAGATTAACATTATCTCTGACCACCCTGCCAGAAAGCCAGACTCTGCGGTAAATGAATTAGATAGGCGCAATACAGAAAACAAAACAAAAAAAAACTTTTGGGAACCGGCACTGTCATTCCCAGATTTGCCATTTTTATAATGTTTGTATCTCACACATACTCTATGAACCATCAGCCTGACCGAGCATGTAAACAAACTTATTTCCTGAAATGTTTTTTCTGGCGGCTTGTGTTGGAGAGAAAAAAAGAAAGAACCATAGCATATTTGTTTATGTATTTTAGCCCATTAAGCTAAACTAAACTACATGTTATGCACCCCCTACATTACTATTGACCCTTTGTTGAAGAATATCAGTATGTTGTCCATAAACTGAAATATTACATAAAAACGTGTATCAAAACTGATGCAATACCTTCTAATTTAGCCTGCATTTGGACCTTGGATATATTTAATCATAAAAGTCACTTAGGAGGATGTGTTTTTTTACTAAAATGGTGCTCACTGGGTATTGTTTACCTCCGTGCCAGGTTTAGTGCCTTGTTCTTGCTTTTAAGATTTCCAGTAGCTCTGTATAAACACACGTCCCTGTAAATAAAACAGCACATGGCAGTTGGGGGTCAGTAGAGCATTCGCTGCAAATGAAGGCGGGGTTACCCCATGAATAGGTAACTAATTTGTCACGGCGCAGACGTTTAGAGACAAACAACCCCGTTAGCAGCATGTCTTTGGACAGTGTACTGGAAGAACGTGCACATTTGGGTGTGAACCAAGTACTCTCTTCCTGTCTGCAAAAGGTTCTAACCTCTGAATGAAGCATTAGTCTACGTATTTTGACCGTGTCTTCATAAATGCATGATGCATGTACATAGAGACACTTGCAGCCATAGGTATATGTTTTTCGGGTTGCCCTTCTGCCCATGCAACAGTCTGTCCTTCTCAGAAATGCTCCGAGAGAATTTCTTCAGATTTCACCAATCCACTCGGATTCGGGGTTTGGGCTAAAAAGTATTTTGTGGTCCAATTTGGAGGTCACCGCTACATCACTAAACTAAATATTTAAGCTCAAGAACTCCGATTCAATGATGATAAAATACACTTATCATATTTTATTCAATTCTGCAGCTTAACCGGTGAACGGAGGCATACAAGCACGAGACAGTAATTCTCATTCTTCAACTAGAATGTGCCTGTGCAGCAGCCGGTCATGCTACAATAGTGACTTATTACCGCATATTATGTAACATTATCTTATCTTAAATCTTTTGCCATATAAAGGTCAGCTGCAAAATGCAAGGCCTGTCACGGGCTTAATCATGCTGTGTTCTGTAAGGCATGAAGACAGCGTACAGTGCTCCAAGAAATATAAGCTACTAACTGTAAATGTGCAACTCTGTTATCTTTGTTATGTCAGTGACTCAAAAGAGAAATATTGTGCCCCTATGTTAGTGCCTATTTGTTTTTGGAGCGCACTAATAAATAGATTATTAACAATGTCCGTGATATACTTTGAATAATGTCATTTGGACGACAGCAGTGGATTGTAACTTCTAAATCTACTATTTAATATCCTGAAAACTGCTCAAAAAGTTGCTTATGTGTTGGATTAGCATTGCGTCGAGGCACTCCTCAAGTGAGTGTGCCTGAAGAGGTATGAAATGAATTTCATACCTTTTGCCTCTCCCTTATTTGCCCGGGCGTTTTTTTTTTTTCTGCCGGTCTCTCCTCCGCTCAAGCTATGTGTCTCACCATTACAGAGCTAATCCATCCATGACAATGTTCAATTTCCTCTGGGGAATATGGAGTGCAGTGGGGAACATTTGCAACCCTGTGGCTCATCGAAGTGGCATTAACGACAGTGCCCACATCACACAGGGCACACAGGCTTTGTGCGAAAAGAGAAACTCATTTGAGCCGAGTGGTTTGATTTGGAAAATCTGTCAGTGCTGAAAGACAATCTCTTATTTCCAACACATTTTAGACTTTAGAAAAGAGCCACAAAAGGGACCAGGACATTTTGAAAAATGTAATATTTGCTTTGTTGCTGAAGGAAATTACATTTTGTATTCATTGATAATTGAGAGATTAAGTTCTGCACATATTACTTTAAGGAAAATTGCTTTGCCTGCAGGTGGAACAGAAAAGCCCAAAGCAACTCGTGCTGGAGAGTTTCGTAGCGCAACATTGTCAAACAACTCTTGTCAACTTTTTTCTCATCTGGTTTTACGTTCTAAGGGTTGTAATTCTCCTGTGAGAATGCGAACTTCAAGCGCTGGCATTTTTAGTTTTCTTTAAATAAGCTTTATGACTAATCTTGTGTTTGGCTGCGTGACTGAGTGTCCAGTTTCAATACAAATCCCTAGGGAGAGCGAAAACCCTACGGCGTGGTGTATTGTTGAGTGCAGGCTACTTTCTTGAGACGGGACGTGACTTTCAGGCTTTTGTTCTCAAGACATTATTTACTTTCGACATTGGTCGGCCTCTGTGGGCTAGCCAAATGCCATTTAGATAACCTACACTTTGGGTAGCCCATCTGTCGTTCTAATGTTAGGAAACGAGGGTGAATAACATGGGCTCTTAATTACGGTAAATTGTGACAGTAGTTTATAGCCTCCATCCAGCAGTGTATTTTTTATTGGCCTGCTCAAACTGCTATATTTCAAACCTTGCGGCGCTACCTCTCCGTCTGGCCTTTGGTGCGTCTGCTCGATGCACTATCGACAGACCAATCATTCCACAATCATGCTCAGCACACCATCTTTATTACTGATTATTGACCGGGTCATCACTGCCTGCATGGCACCGCGCGCTGACATCAGGTGCCAGGAGAGAGAGAGAGAGAGAGAGAGAACCTGGAGGGAGAGAGGTAGCCGGGAAACTGTCAGCACTCTGATGAGCTGACGCGCCGCTGGGTTTGGGATTGCTGCGCCAGTGACCTACAGGTGGCAATTAAATGTCAAGACATTTGGATTGCAATTCCGCTCCGCCGCTGAGTCACATAAGTCATGCGGGGAATTCAGGCGTGTCGAGGAAGCGAGATTGTGCCTATCAGATAGAAGTTGTCCCCTGCATTACGTCTCCGTCCGGAGACAAACGCCCTTCCACTATTTGTCACGCGACGTCGCACGGATCCAGCAGTCAAAGATGCTGAAAGAAGCGCGTTAGGGACCCGGTAATTGTGCTTTTTGGCGAGGGTTAGCTGGGGGAGGGATATATTTGCAAATGTTCCAACACCCAGAATGGAGAACCCACGTTTGACTCCGATGGCACCTGCTAGCGCTGCTTTGACGCGAACATAACTTTTGCGGCGAGCGTCATCAGGCACATGAAGAGGCGCTCAGTCCTTGGGACTCCGGTTGCGGACGGCACCGCTGTGAGAAATGTCTTCTTCGTCCGGGCATCGCTCACGTTTTGCACGAGTTCCGTAAATATGAAATCCTTCTCATCTTTAAACCTTCTCAAATAAAACCAAGTTACCTGGAGAGAGAAAACCAAGATTGTTATTATTTTCTTCCTGATTTGGTTGAGCTGCTTCTCGAGGGAAACTTAGTCCCCACACACCCTCTCAGAAAAAGGATAAATCACTGATCTTTCCAGCGGGTGTATGTTGGCGTGCATTTTATAAACTGTATACGCGTTATTATTCTTGGTGTGTTGCTGCTACACTGAGAAAATACTATTTCAGTGTTTACTGCAGTGCAGCATGCGTGGCCATTAATTCTAACACATTCCAATAAACAGACGTGAACACAAACAAACAAATACACATGGGCATATTTCGGTTATTGATATCGCATATTTTCCCATTCTCATCACACTTCATGTGTGTGCTGTTGGGGGGTATACGCTGAATGCTAATGAGAATGTGGGAGACATCCTGACATCTCCAAGGTCAGTCTCTGAATCCGCGCTGCTCTTCACTCAGTGCGTTTCCATCAGGCTTAGTCTTGAAGGAAGGCCGTGACATTAGCGAACCGGTTGTTTCCGTCACTCAAATAAGGTGACTTGAAGATCGCACACAAGGTGATAGTAGTCCCTCGCGTGCACCCCAACACGCCAGTGCCATCAATGGCTGTACATTTTGGGAATGTTTGTGTCACTCTTTCATGTAAACAATCTTGCACAGCCCTGTGGGTGACTCCTTTCAGTTCCTTTTATTGTGACACGCACAATATACACAAAACAACAAAGCCATGGATATGCTGAGCATTTAACTACCAACTTGGATCACACTAATGTGGAAAACCTGACTTAGGCACAATCGCTGGAACGCTCGACACATGGCACAAGGCGATTAATGGTGCGGACTATTTATAGATGAGGTAAGTCGGAACAGGTGAAAACAATTATGGGCGTGGCGTACGCTGACGATGGTGGGAAAACACACAAAGGCAGGAAGTAAAGGGATATGGAATGACAACAACAGGCACAGTAGGCACAAAATCAAACAGGACGTGAGTGACACGACGAGACGCGAGGGATGGCAACAACATGACTGAACAAAGGCCCGAACATGAAACGAGGCGGAACGTAACATAGAGAGCAAAAAACACACAAAGTATGAGATGAACATATTTTCGGAAACGCCACACACGAGGCACCGCAACATGTTGGGCAATCTTCCCCAAACGCATCTATCAGCTCAAAAAAAGTGTTTGGCTAAAGTTGAGACAGAAGCAAGTGCATTATGTCGTATTTTGCCATAAAAGAGGAATGTGTGGATGCTTTCCCTTCACGACATTGTAACCAGCATGATTGATGCTTTGGAACAAAAAAGTAAAAAATCTTTTTACAGCCACAGTTTTCACAGTCTTATGATGGGGGGGGGGGGTTTGGTTCCAAAGAGACAGATTCAACCTAAAATAAATAATAATAGAGCACAAGTGAGCTCGCCTATTAATATCGGCGCCTTTCATTGTAAATACTCCACATCTCAGAGAAGAACCGGTGCATAATGCCATAAAACTGCGTGATGCCATCATTTAGAAAGGGATTTAATTACAGCATTAAACAGTAAGCAACATAACGCCGTGAATGCAGCGCGCCGAACGGCAAAGCGGTGCACAAACAAAACTGCACTATAGAAGAAAATGATCGGAGATAAAGGAGATTATTTCGAGCACAGTTTGCACATCTCTCCTCGAGCTCCAAAAACGAAAAAGAGAGAGAGAGAGAGAGAGAGAGAGAAGCTGCGGTAATGATGTGATGATGCGTCTGGAGACAAATGCTGCATTGTGTCCGCGGACAGTGACTAATGGACAAACTGCTAGAACAGTATGGCAGCAATATGAGAACGGTTTCTGCTTCACAGCTGGACAGCCCGCACCCGAAACTTCTTTTCAACGAAAAAAAGAATAAAAAAAACAAAACAACAAAACTCTTCGATGCAGAGACACTCACTGCGTATTGAATTTTTTTTTAGGAATTCCTTAAGACACTACACAACTGCATGCTCAGCGTCTGCTGGAAGAGACCTGCCATCGGTGAGGATCGTGCCGGTGTCGTCTCCTGCAGGAGAGAAAAATGCAATAAAATGGGACCCGTGAAAACCGCATTCTACCCGAGAGTGCTGAAAATTGGTAGGGGAAAAAAAAAAAAGAAAAAAAAAAAAAAAGAGTTTGATGCTACCAAATAATGAGGAGTAAAATGCATGCTGGCAACTTCGACTAATTAGTGTGGAACACCAGGATTATGAGTGATATAAAATGCATTAAGTGCCGGCAGAGTAATTTGTGATGTAAGACAGTTTGCAACTTTAAGGCTTGCCTGTTGGGACCTGCTGTGGGAATAAATGGAATTCATGTTTGCATACATTACGGTTGTAAACTTTTAACAGGGGAGTGCCGAGATGATTACACATTGGCTGTTTGCGAGAGAGCGGCCATTAGCATTGTTCCGCAGCTGTCGGGAACCCTTATCCAAAAGCCGACCGTCAGGCCCGCACTCGTCGCACCGGGTCCTCGGAGAGCCGTAGGCAACAGCATTACTGTCTACAGCGGGTCATTGAATGCGCCACGCGAGGCTTTGAGTTCCCCCGGCTTTCAACTGTTGGCTATCAGCGATCAATAAGGTGTCCCCCGGTCGTTTTTGGGGGCGGAGATCTGAATGTGGGAGCCTAAACTTTGCCACGACACAGGCCGCTGCCAAATGTGGACATTCGCTGGCGCGTGCATTTTCTCCGTGAAATATTCAGTGACAAATGGATTCTCAATCCATGTTATTTGTACAAAGCCGCAGATGAAGTCCACAGTAGCTTTGACCTTGTGTCACACGCAGCCCACCTCCCCTCTCTCTCTCTCTCTCTATCTCTCTCCCTCTCCCCTCAACAGATCCCTGCTTCCTTTTTTTTTTTTGTTTTTTTTTTTGTTTACCGTGCCCGACCTGAGGATTTACTACAGGAGCAAAGAGTAATTGTGCATATAATGTCAGGGACTGTTGTCAGGATCCATACATCATGCCCACATATGGTATACATGGCAATGTTAAATATACATGCTCCCATGAAATATACATGGGCATGGCTTGTATACAAAGTACATGTCTGTACCAGGAATGATTAAACGCCCCAACTTGGATGTTATTTATCTCCAACTGAGCTGGAGTGATAACAGCTGTGGCCGTCGTCCTCTTTTTCACACATTTTCAGGCATCGGTTTCGCGGTTGATGTTACTTGATGTCTTTATGGACGATATATTTTGTCATCCGGTCTGACGTTTTGTATTTTAGTGTTTCTTTTCATGCTATTAATGTTGCCATTTGCAAGCATTGATCTAGGCAATGATTTTATTTTTAAAAAAAGCATGTTTTTAAATTTAAGTTTGGAAATAAAGGTAAAATGCCCCTCTTGTAGTAATTTGCTCTCAAACACTTTTTAAATATCCAAATAAAACAGAACTCCCTACTGAACGATGTTTTGACTGCCCTACTTGAGAACACACTTCATAATTTAAAGCTTTGTACCCTGTTGTGTGTCTTTGTTTGTCTATCCAAGCCACGGACGGTCAGAGCACAAAGGGTTAATTTGTTAAGGAGGAGACAATGTGTGCGAGAGAGGCAGTGTTGGTGGGGAAAAGGGTTCCCTATTATCAGGGGATGAGAGTGCTAATAAAACACAGGAGCTGCCAGGGTCCAGAGGTCAGATGCACATGTAATGAATGGAGAAATTTAACTCATCCAATTATAGGGAGCCAAGGCAAAAATCCATACTGTTACTCTGGGCAGAGCGCCCAAATGCAAAACTAATAATGTCAAGCAAAGCCCCAGCTTTGTGTAATCTCAGCGTGTGTGTGTGTGTGTGTGTGTGTGGTAGGGGTGTGTGTGCAGGTGTGTTTGTGCGTGTACACACTCACATTTGCAAGTGTACACACCGTGTGTGTGCGCGCGCGCAATACAAAAGATTTACAATGTAGTGTTAGTGAGTAGGATGTGTGCAGAGGAGAGGTGAAGGTGTTTTATGGCGTGTTTGTGTTTGTCTGTGTATGAGTACCTACTCACTGACATGCGTATGTTTTTTCAGTTCAATTTCAGCAGCAGCTGCTCATAAGAGCGTCTCATTTAGAGATGCTTGAATTTTCCTGCCCCGTGGTGCAAACTGAACAGGGAGGCCCAAGAGCACAAGTGTTGTTTCGGTTATATATATACATATATATATATTATCTGGATTTTACGTATTAGACTTGGCGATGACAAAAGTGAGATGTCACTCACAGCTGGCGTAACCTGTAGGCTACAGTTTGTGAAAATATCGCGAAGATTATTCCGATGACGCAGTTCACGCAGTGTCAAGTTGTCTATCCTTGAACGCGTCGCATTCCGATTCGGACTATGCTGAAAATGTTAGCAATTACGATTCCGTAGGTTGTGAACGCTGTACCTGCGGAATACAAACAGAGATAGAGATGTGCGGAGACCTTTGACTTAATGACCACCCATGTAAACAAAGGCCCAGAAAGGGCAAGCTCGTTATTGAGGAGACACTTTGATTAAATGAGCAGCGTGTTGATTAAACGATTACATTTATTTGTCACAGGGAAGACTACGGGGAAGGGAGAGGAATAAAAATCCAACTCTGGATCCATTTGAACCCATTTTCTTTATTATTTTTGTTTTATTTCAAATTGGGAACCGTACCCCCTCGGAGGCAGAGTCATTAGGCCTTATACGTAACCATCGCAGCCACATTAAAATCACATTACACAACAACCATAATCATTGCATTCAATTACAGATGGTAATAAATACCCGATGCCATCTCCAGTAAATCCATTAGCCTGGGAGACACACACACACACACACACACAAACACTACACGCACAAACACAAACTGGGGCAGAAGACGGCAGACATTAGGTAGCTCTGTATTTGGACCCCCGGTTTCACATGTAGTTCTCAGCTGTGCCTTGCCGTTCGCTTACAATCTCTGAATGGAGCATAAGATGGTGTCACAGAGATGTTTACAACCCCATCAGGCATTCATGGCGCATACATTTTTATGGCGCTTCTCTTTCAGAAGGCGCGACAACACAGAGGAGTGCGTCAGAGATTGCATAATAAAGGGGAAAAAACCCAGTCCAGCAAAGGTCACCAGCTGAAATTTAAATGACGTAAACAATGGAACTCCGTCCACTGATCCGGTGTCATTTCCTGGATCTCCATAACATATTCCAACATATTCTTTTACAGTGCTTATAAAGGATTTCGGCTGCACGGTATGAAATATAGTCCGTTGGTAGCGTAAGCTCAGTGAGATTTTAAATTTGCTAAATGGAAAAACGACACTTAGCGGTATTCATATGCTTTAAGTGTTGCACATCTATCACCCAAATGATGCGGGGAGAAAGGAGGTCTGCGAGGAGCAAGATGTTGTCTATCTCAATTCATTAATAGATGTGTGACAGTGTGTTGTGGGGAGCACTAACACGCGCAGCGGGGTGCTGTGCACATTTTGGCATCATTAGGGAACAGAAGAGCAAGTGACAGAACAGAGAAACCTTACAAGCCTTATGTGCAGTCTCTGTGAGGAACATACTGGGACACACACGCACGCGCGCACACACACACACAATTCATTTTCATATCTCCTCCTCGGAATCGCTCAATATTCTTCCCCCGCCGCCTTCGCCTTAACAAAGCTCATCCTACGCCGCAGCACCTCTCTCCCCTCTTTGCTTGATGGCAGCCTCACTTGTAATTAACTGTTATGTGGGGGATTGATTGCGGACAGCTTAGCATTGACCAGCTTCATTATGGAGTCCCTTCAAAGTGGGATTCTGGGCCTGCCAATACTCCTGAGTTTATTTCAGTGAAGGGATCAATAGCCAGCGCATTAAAAGCTTTATTTGGGCTCTGTCTGCCCCTCGAGTACCTTTGCCCTGGTTGGTCTTTCTGGCACCACCATTGGGGCTGCTCACGCCTTATGCTGCATTATGCAGAAAAAGCCAGTCTGTTTTTCTTTTTTGCTTGGCTTCTTGTGATCCGTGTGCGGAGTAGTTGTGTTCCAACCAGAGCACACAGGAAGCCTGGACCCAATGGCACAGTGTCAAATCTAAAGCCTGGCTACAGCACAAGATAATGGCTATTCACTGGAACGCCTGATACACGGCACCGAACAGGGGAAGACAAGGATTATTTATACATGAGGTAAGTGGGAACAGGTGAAAACAATATGGGCGTGGCAAAACTCTGACGATGGCTGGAAAACAGCACAAAGGCAGGAAGTGAAGGGATCTGGCAGGAGAGACAAGAGGCTACACCATACACAATAAAACAGGAAGTGAGTGACAATCCAAGATACCCCAGTTTTCTTTCGCGAGGCAGATGTTGGCGTGAGTCGGCCGCGTCCCGGATGTAGAGTGCGGATATGACTCAGACACTATCCAGATGTTGCCCTGTGTGACAGGTAGTCGCCGCGGCGCAGTCACCCCCGCGGTGTTGCCACGCCGCCGGCGGAGTGCCACGCGGCACACTGTCTCACTGCTTACTCTGCGAACAGCGTGCCGCGGCGCTCCTGCACGAATAGCATACATACATGCAGGCCGTCTGGGGGTTTTCACTCTGAGAGGCACGCACGCGCGTGCACACACACACACACGGGGTGGCCCTCTGATGAGATATCATTTTGTCATTTAGCATGCTGTGTTACACGATGTATCTTCCCCCGCCCAGGCGTCAGCAGCGGCCCCAGCTCTGTCCTTGTCTGGTGTTTCCCTCAAGGCTACACGCGCCGCCGAGGAGCCACACACCCCGGGAGATGGAAAGAGCGTGGCTGCCACATTATAAATGACTCCAAGAATCTCTCGCTCGCTTTCTTCCCACCCTTGCTCTGTTGCTTACGGACTTGCTTTCTCTCTCGCTCTCTCTCTCTCTCTCACACAGACACACACCAGTTGCCAGCTGAGGCCATTACACAGATACTCTCTGCGAGGGCCACGTGGGTGGAAATGATGACCTTGGCCCGGAGCTTCGGTTCTTTACTTCCTCTGACTCTCTGAAATGGATCTAACCGGTGAAATACCAGGTTGCCCTTTTTCCTTTCGCTTTGTACGAGGAAAATAATCCCCACACAGCAGTATGGCTTCTGTCTGTGTGACTGCTCATTCTCTCATTATGAGCTCTTTCTTTCAGCTCGGTGGAGGTAATTCTCTTTCGAAAGAGAGATATTGCGCCAAGTCCTCGCGCACCTCACAGACTCCACAGTCGGTCCCCCCGTGCGTCTCCAGAACTAATGGCCTGCAGACTCAGCACTGGGGCGGCTCAAAGATGAATAGAGAGCCCACAAACGAACCTGGCTGATACCCCGGACAGCGGCGGTGACACTTAAATAATAAGCAGTGCTTAGCGCTTTAAAGATATTTTTTTTTTCCTGGCCGCGAGGGGGCCGGGGTCAACTCATTAGTAGTAGCGGGGAAACAAAAAGAGCACAAACATACACCCCCAAACACACACACACACACACACACACACAAACACAGAGGCACATGAATTTCACGAGGGGAGGGGCGTATTATTGCCATTCCCATAAGCTCTTATTACATGTCTTAAAAACAGTGTCATATTACAGCCCCAATTGCCTCCCGATGATTTAGTCGTCTCGATACCATCCTTCCTGTGGTTCATTTATATAAGATTGTGGCAGCAGTGGATGCGATTCATGTCCGTGTCTCTAAAATGACAACATTTAGCGCCAATTCTTGGAGCGCCTTAGGCAGCGCGGAGTCTTCTGTCGCTCGTTTAAAATCATCACGCAGGCCACAGTTTAACCTGAGGTCCCCCCGTAAAGGATCTTCTGTGGAGCTTAGAAGTGTATATCAGAAGGAAGCTCTCCTTGGTAAGAAGATGTTAAAAGCGCAAAAGAGACAGAGAGAATCACCAAGATATAAGGAATGCGATACGATGTGCCAGAGGACAGCCAGTGGGGCTCGGAGTTAATGGTTCCTTCATGCTTGACACATCTCAAAACAAGACAACTAACGTTCCCCGGATCAGGCCAGCAGGACAACATTAGCGGGGAAAGATCTAACGGTCAGATATGAGGAGAGATGAATTACCATAAGCCCTCATCGCGTACTGTGATGACACAAAAAACTGGATCAAAAACAATGTTTGCGTGGCAACCAAAGGCTATTTGGTCTCCTCGAAGAGATGCTGGGAATAAAACATTAATAAGAAAAAAAAATGGCAGATTCATAAAAATAATAGCACTGCTAGTTTAATTCAGAACTGGATAAGCAAAAAAAAAAAAAAACTGTAGACATTGTTTGCTTCACGACACAGTTCACTGAAGTGGCACTACAACAAAAAAAAGGACCACAGAAAAAAAAAAGCAACCCTGAATGGGGCTCTGATCGGGGAAAAAGATATGTTTGCCAGAAGATATGCGCTTGGAAGATAATAAATCTTTCAAGTTTGTTTAATCAATTCACAACTATACATACTTGATAGGGCGAAATAATTCACCACAAATTGCCCGATTTCCCGACTGGAGAAATGTCAATATTCATAAGCAGTCTGTTCTTGCTCTTATAAGATCTCCAGATGGGAGGAGGGCTGTCAAAACACCCTGGCGTCAAGATGAAACAGAGGAAAGATATCTATTCAATTCTGACATTTCATTAATGAATAATTCTTCCGCGCATACATATTAATAGATAAAATTAATTAGTTAAATCAATGATGGAGAGGAAAATCAACAGGGAAGCTCCACCAACTTTGTGCATTCCGATCTCTAATTATAACCCCCACTAATTAATTTGAGCATTTCTGCATGTTTATGCAGGTTAACGCTTCATTAGCTCAAACCTGCGCACAGTAATGTCTCCCCCTGTAAACTTACAGAACGTTAACTGTATATACGATGCTGACGCTGATGGCGATGTGCATTTTTTTTTCTTGCTTCATTATCATCTTAAATAATTAGGGTGCAAAAATGTGTCATGTCGGCAATATTGCAGAAGATTAAGTGCCCGGCCACACCGGTAAAAAATGGTACAGAGAAAGGAATCTCTGCAAAACGTCTGACTCTAGACGCGCGGCGCTCGCTGGGCCAGTGGCGGCAGCAGCAGCAGCAGCGGTTCACACATAGCCATAAATGCAAACTCAGCAAATGGCCCCGCCCCCGATATTATCCCTGCTGCCCCGTTGCGCCAACGTTTCCGCTCAAATTTGTTAAATGTTTTTCAAGAGCTTGCTGAAAGTCGGTGAGCAAACTTGTTTCAGAAGGCGACTAATGTACACATGTTTTGAGTTTATTTGCGGCTTCTGAGCCTACATTGGCAAGCAATGTGGCAACGGCTCAACATCGCTCAATTGCCAAAGCAGAACTCAACGGGGAAAGCAATTCATGAACTTTGTTCCCACGGGCAAATCCAAAATTGTTTGAAATGGTGGCGCAAAATGCACCACCTCAAATTGAAGCGTTTTTTTTCCCTCCTTTGAAATGTCTTTTTCTGGTCTTATAAACGCAGCTTTCAATGTCACAGAGTGACTTTGGCTTCTCCGTGTCATATTATTTGCATAGATGAGCTTAGACATGTACCAAATGAGCCATCCTGGCTCCCCCCCCAAAAAATTGCTAATAGGGGAATCATTAAAGACTACTCTGTTGACCTTTTAAAATGCTGGCTCCCAACTCCTTCCTCTAAATCCCCTGCTTATTGACTTGGCAGGTTCCTTAAATGCCCCATCTTAAAGGAGCAGTGCATAGATTTTTCGCGCCCTTCACCACCGCTCACCCCTGACCTCGGCGGGGACACCATGGGAAATGACTCGCGTCTTAATGATGTTCACAAATGAAGCAACCTGTCACATGCTCCCATGCCTCGTGACACCTCGGTTCAAAGTGCACTCCAAACAATTATATGTGTGTGCAGGTGCCGCTATATATTGTACAAAACACACACACATAAAAAGCACCCACGGGGCCTCATCTGCCCTCCAAAAATATGCTTTTGACCTGTAGCTCTTGAGCGCTAAATAACATCACACTGACTTTCCCTCCCGCCTCACCCTTGTCCTCCTCCTCCTCCTCCTTCTCCTCCTCCTCCTCCTCCTGATAAAGGGTGCTGCAGCTCAGCTGTAGCCCGGGGACTGTGTGACATTGAGAAATACTGCTCCACATATGACACTTATGAAATGAACATGGAGAGGGTAGAGACGTGTGTATTATTGACAGAGTAATGGAGAAGTGCAGATAAATAGCTATTTGGATGCATCGCAGTGGAGGAAGTGATTTCTCTGCTCAAATAAATCCATGATGATTTGATGAAAGGAATAAAATGAGGTCCATTACCATCATGTCGCAGACTTTTCAAACTACAAGGGTAGGACATGGCCTTCACACAATTTCATTTTCCACACACACACATAATTCTCGCCCCCCCCCCCCCCCCCCCCCCCCCCCCCCCCCCCCCCCCCCCCCTGAAAACCAGACAATCCCAAAGCATCTCTTTCAAATGATTTTCTTCACTTACTGAATTAGTTCAGTGATCTTTGCAGAGCGGAAGTCAACAGCCTGAGCAATGTTAAAAAGTTTGCCGTATTTTTTCCTCAAACGTGGACAGCGTCCTCCGTGGATGTCCAACACATTACGCTGTAGGCTTTGTTAAACACAGGCTGGTGATATATCACACGTTTTGACACTGCAACATGGGTTCTCTTTTACTCTCATACTGCCTTCCACCTGCCGATTTATCATGTGTCTCTGCGCCACGGGTCGACCATTCCACTAATGATGCCGATTAATTGAAAACATTAGTGCGTGGCTAAGATTAACATTCCCAAGCTACACGAGGGGGAAGGAAGAGGAGACGGGGCTTGTGAGAGGGTATCGCAGCCTAAACAGGAGCTCATTGGACTGCAGTTGGGCTCCCAAACAGGGAAACACAGGTTAAACGGGAACAGGGAATCAGAGTTTTTAAGTGAGGCGATCAAAGACATCGCATCTCTTGGAGGGGAATGTAAATGCACCACACCGGAGTTCAAGACAGGTACCACAAAACAAGTGAGTCTCCCAAAGTTGTTATTATGCATTAGTTCACACGGAGCCTTTTTGAACATATTTTGATAATAATTGAAAATGGAGGAACACCTTCTCCCAACGGGGTTTTTGTTCGAGTCATTACTAGTTTGGCGTGCATGCGTGTGTGTGTGTGTGTGTGTTCTTGTAGATGTGTGTCTTACTTGGGGCTACATTGTCTAGGGATTTTGTCATGTTTCTCAAGCAAGCAAGTTTCCTGTCCTTTCAGGAGCCGGGGTTTCAAGTCCCCGAATCATTCTCCGAGACATTACCTCAAATGATATGCATACCCATGCCTATTCTCAAATGACACACACGCACGCACGTACGCACGCACGCACGCACGCACGCACGCACGCACGCACGCACGCACGCACGCACGCACGCACGCACGCACGCACGCACGCACGCACGCACGCACGCACGCACGCACGCACGCACGCACGCACGCACGCACGCACACACACACACACACACACACACACACACACACACACACACACACACACACACACACCATCATCCAATTGGGAAGAGGGGTAGGCTCGCTCCCAGGCTTGGCAGGCAGGTAGTGTGGCACACGCCTGGAAGACAGAGATGATGATAGCAGGGGAAGCTTCCAGCCTCGTAGCCTCCATATCAGCCAGGTGTCCGTGGACGAGATATGGGAAGTGTCAGGCGGGGCTGGGAGGGGGACTGTCAGAATCCAGGGAGGATACGAAGGGGTGTGGGAGATGGAGAGAACGTTTACAGAAAGATGAGCGGCCGTTTGCAATGCTGCTGGATCCAGCTGAGCAGCTTCTGTTCGGGCAATTAAAATGATTATTTGAAAAAAATAAAAATAAAGCCTAGAAGGCTTGGTTCCATGTTTCCGATTATGTATGTAACACGTATGTGACAAAAACTGAGCAATTTGTGTTCATTAAATGGTCACTGACAAAAAAGTTGAGAGCATGAACCAGAAAAAAATCAAAGAGATGTAAATCAGTGTTAGTCCACGTATCAATCAATGGCCAAAAATGAGATATTGAGAATGAGAATAGCGATATGAAACAATCACCACAGGTCACCCAACATGTGTCTCACTTATACATTGGAAAAAATCGCAATAATCTCTTTGCACATTTAGCACATGGCAGGTTGGTGAGCAATTATCGTGAAGCTTCACAGCAGCTTTGAATATCCTGATCCTGTTAGCTCTGAGCTGGGTTTGTGGAATGACTTAAATCTGAGTGAACTATTGAAAGCTGTGCTGATTTATATATTTCATTTGACTGACTATATATATATATACAGTATATATATATATATACATATATGTGAAAAGGGATCCCGAGAGATTTCCAGCTCTGCAGCTCTCCCCGGTGCTCTTTGTTTGGAGAATTCAATTGGAATTAGCTCTATTTGTCGACTGCTAAATCACACAACATACATTATCTCAAAACACTTTGCATCATAAGGTCATGACCTCGTAATAATATAGAGAGAAAAAAACATCTGTTCCCACGATGAGCCAGCAGTTGGCCACAGTGGAGAGAAAACGGAGAGACCAAGGGAGAGACCAGGAACGGCTGTGTACCTGTTGTTTTTAGGCACTGTTATTATAATGGCATAATAACAGTGATCTTTACCGGTGTAACGTTAATGATATATGTTTTATTGATAGAGTTAGTATTAATATGATGATGGTGGTGATGAATACTTTGTAATATTATTTTCATTATCGGAGCCTTTAATCCTAATACCACTTAAATTATTATTATTCAAGGCGCGTGGATCGTGTCAAGCCCCACAAATGTTTACGCAAGTGCACCAGTGTTCCGAAGTGCAACATTGCTAACACGTTTTTCTTTCTTGCCCAAGTTGCCTGTGGCTCCACACAACTGAGTTAAAGGGTAGAACTCTAGATCCATCTCAGGCCCCAGAGAGCTTCCTTTCAGCTCTCCCCCAATGTCATTTACACCTCTACCCAGGCTTAGGTTGTTTTGCCTGTCCCCCCCCTCCCGCTGACCATGGACCCAGCACACCACCAAAAACTGGGTTACAAAATGACGCAGCAAGACATCTCGTTACAGCAAGAAGCTTTTCCTCTGGTGTTTGCCCAGACGAGGAGAGAGATGGCTTGAGCTTGGCTTCATCTTTTTTTTTTTTTTTGCTGAAAAGGAGGAGGAGGAGAGAAAGAAATGAAAAAGGAGAAAAACGGGAGGTATAAAAAAAAAAAAAAATTGGAGAAAGAGCGAGTGAAGAGAGCAGAGCGGAGCAAAAAAATCTGCTGCAGTGCAGCTCTACAGGAAATGAAGTTGCACCCGGAGCAAGGAGAGGAAGAAGTAATGTGAAGTTGGGTTAGGTGTGGGGGCAGGCGGGAGGTGACGAAGCCAGTGAAGTTGAGCCGAGGGTTGAGTGGGGTCGGAGCCACACTGTAAACCCTCCTCTCCTCTGAGACAGGCAGAGTTAGGGGGCCGGGATGGGACTGGGTTACAGGGAAGGACCCGGGGCCATTTCATTACAGAAAGTGTCTGTCCAGAAGATGGGAAAAGGATTATCCTGCAAACAGGATTTATTGGAGGGGATAATTCATTGGCTGAACCCACAGTGGGAAAGTGCCATATAGGTGGGGGTTACAATATCGCTTCATTCACAGCTCCCAGCTGCCTGATTTTCAGCCACGTAGGTGCCTGACTGTGCGTTTGTGCGGAGACAAACCAGAGTGTGTGTATGTGCGTTTGTTTGCAATGGGGTCTATACAATTGCTCGGCTCGGGATGATACCGAACAGTTTAAGCTGCGGTAGGCTAGGCTAGGTGACTTTCTCCCTCTAGCTAGCAAAAAGACGTTTTTTTTTTTGGCTGATTTGACAGATAGCAGAAATAATGACAGCCAAGATACCCGTCGCAGTCACTTTGGTGACGAGGCACACGTTCAGAAACAAAATGCATCTTCCCCACATTCATGGAAATTATGGAAATGGTGCACATTATCCTCTCTTATTGGCAGACTGTTGGAAAACAGCTGAGGTATGAAAAAGCAGGGGGAATCAAATATGAATGGGAGCTCTTTTGCTGTCATCTGGGCCTGCAGGGCACTTGACAAAACAGTGATAGAGACAATGGGAATTTTTGCTTTTAGCAAACTGATGTCTCCCGGCCTGTCATGCTATATAAATTCCCCGAGAAAGACTGCCACATCCTGGCTCATTCCAATGCAGCGATAAGACAACTGGCGCCACAAAGCGGCGCTTTCATTTGTTGGCTAACTGAGTAGAGGGGGGGGGGGGGGTTGAGATGACAGCTCCGAAAGATCCTGGCAGCGGCAGAAAGACATCTCTTTACATCTTTGTAATCATTTAATTTACAGCGTGACAACTTCCACTGTGCTCGGTGGTGGCACTCGCGTTGACCAGCGGCGGGTCGGAACGCCAGCGCTTTGGCTGAGGATGCCGCTCCATTGGAGCTGCCGCGCGCATCACAAATCCAGACATTTGCATCTTGGTGCTTGCCCTTTCATATTTTTCTGAGGATTGCAAAAATGAGTCTGAAATCATTCCTTTAAAAGGCCGTTGATTGGGGTGCCGGGGTCTGTAATTTGCAATTAACGAACGGGCTCTGGAATTTGATTTGGGTCAAGGTCCCTATTTGCATACTCCTTCCTAACTAGTGGAGAGACTCCAGGGGTGCTCTGTCGCGATGACGGTGTCTCGTTGTCTGATTTATGTTCAGCGGTCACAGTGGGGAAAAAAATAAAAAAAGAAAAGCCAAGCAGCGCTGTCCTGCTCTGCCTCGGTGTGCTTCTGGTGACTCGTCACGCTCCTGCAGTTAATGAATTCTGAGCCTGAGCTGTGATTTCTATTGGTTCATCTCAATTGCTTGCTAATGGCTGTGTCGTTAGGCCAGGGAAATAGCCAAGTCCACCTCCGGTCTCCTGGGGTGCTTACTGTAGGCAAACGGTGCTCTGAGCCGTGACCTGTCGAAATAGCTACCTCCCTCCTCCATAGGGGAAAATCTGCTCCGGCAGAGAGAACTGAATTATTCTTTAATATACAGAACAACCGTTTGATACTAACGAGTCGCATCAGTTACTAAGTGCTTTCCCTTTTCACGCGTTTTGCATTCTGCGTTGTTTTTTTTGGGGTTCATGAAACAAACATAGTTAGATTCAAATGCAAATTCAAATGTATAAATACAAAATAAAAATGTTGGCATATAAAATTCGCTATTTTTTAAAAATTAAACAACCCAATTGTCCAAAAAGTTCATTTGTTTTTATTCATTTTCAGGATTAACATCCACTGGTTTTAAATTGCAACTGAGCTTAGATTTAATAGGCATCCAAAATGTTAGGGAATCATCATCAAATATGCGCGTTTTCGTCTCCCAGAAAATGCAAAGGAAATGTCTTCAATAGAGTATGTATTACCTAATTATACATTTTCTCCTCTGAGATATAATTAGGCTAATTATCACATTTTTAGAGGGGGCTGAATGGCTAAAACCTTTCAGTATTTCACGAGACAATTATATAGATTACAGAAATAACATCTGGAAAAAAAAGAATACGCATTTTATTCGTTCCTTTTCCCATTTATTTAATGATTCATCAGGTGTCTCTTCCAACCCTTTTCGGATGTTGACTCACAGAAACCACTGATCAGAGTCCTTGGGAGTTGAGTCTTCAAGTTCTCAAAAGAACTTTTATTGCAAAAATAATAGGCTAATGCACTGTGTAGCTTAAAGTATGAGATGCACATGTAACCATCTGCAGATTGAACAGAAAAAAAGGAAAGAATTTCCACTTAAATTGCATTTGACAGCGTCATTTTCAGCGACTCTTTTATGCAAAGGCACATTCTCCTACGCCCGTAAGCGGACCGTCAGGTGTAATTTTTTGTGTGTGACAGTCTCGTTTAAAGAGGCTTTAAGTGGAGCAGGATGAGAGACAGAGGTCTGCTCTCATGCCTATAGTCTTTGGGCTTCCACTGAAGTGCACTCAGGCCCTTTTGATGGAATAACTTCCTCACAGCTGGGGGTAGGACAGTACGCTGCTGCCAATGAACGCTGCTGCCTTGCATGTTATTAATGGGACGTTGCATTTATGTATTACATCCTCTGGTTTTGAGGAAAAAGATTGAAACGAAGATAGAGACACATATCCGTGGAACAAAGTCACGGTATTACAGAATAGTAATGAAGTGCCCATTCTTGAAATAATAAATCTGGATAAAATGTGCAATATTTTTTGGCTTAGCATGTACTGAACTGGAAGACTGCAAGTTTGAAAAGTAAAACGTGAAAGGAACCTGCGGAACATGGTATGGGAGGGAGCTGGCATGTTGGACCCCGTGAGTGCTAAAGGCGAAGGGGCGATGACATTTACAGATGGCACTATGAAGGAAAGTTTTTCACTCAATTACTGAATGAAAAGTTGACTCCTAGTCTCAAGAGAAATCGTCACGATTTTTAATTATTATTTTTTTTTAAAAACATGACAAAGATTTCGAATACACTGCAAACGGAATTTTAAACAATAACAAAAGAAAAAAGTATGACCTGGCCAAGTTTCTGTCCTGACTTGAATCCAACAGAACACCTTTGGAGTTTTTTCAGAAGGTAGTGCAAAAAACTCGAGCAAGGAGAAGCTGAGAGAATCGTCTTTGAGGGGAGCAGAACATCTCTTCACAGATTTTTGAGAGACTGGTATCATCCATGCCCAGGAGGATCGGATCTGTCATTAAAAATAAAGGCAGAGAAACCGTGTGTATGTGTGTGTGTGCGAGTGTGTGTGTGTGTCTGTGTGTGCGAAATTGGATACAAGAGTGAAGGGTGTTCCAGCTATTGCTAGAGTCTAAACTTAAATGTGAACTTTTTGTTGTAGCAATTAGTCGAACATTTCTGCTTTTCAAATGAATTGGCTTCCTTCTATTTGGATTTTGGCTCGAAATAAAAAGAAACATAAATGGAGCCGGCGTTGTTGGCAACTAACATTTTAGTGGAACTGACCAGGGGTGTGCTCGGTTTTATCACATACTGTAAAGGACATGAAACCAAAGTCGCACAACCCTTATATTCTTCCTCACTGTACACAACACAAACCGGTCAGATCCGGATGGCACCTGCAGCTGAGACATCGTTAAAGTTGGTCTAGTGCTCCGTGTTATTCCTGGTTTAGGTCCGCAGTATTTACAGCTCTATCACCCCATGGTTTATTACCGCACAGTGTATCCGCCGAGTGTGTTTAGTTGGGCAGGCTGTGGGCTGACAGTCCCCAGGGTGGAGTGTGTTTGTTTAGGGCCACTGCTCCGCTTGGACACTGAGATGCAGATGGTGCGGGGAGCCGGCCCCGGAGTGCCTTTGGACACGCTCCGGCAGAGTGCAGGGTCATGTTCTTTCGCCGACTACAAGACAGGAAATCCATTTAATTACCTGTGAAGCAGAAGACGGGGTGTGGGGGCCTGACAGAGGAGGACTGTGTTCCCAGAGCACTCTGCCAGAGGAAGGGGGGTGGGGCAGAACTACTGTAAAGAGAACAATGGGAGAATTTGAAGCTAAATCGTGGTTCACACCACCATGGTTACACCAGTTCACCTGCTTCAGTTCTCCATACTTTCTCATCAACCCACACACTTCTTTGAGCTTTTCTGATACCGGACATGCTTTCTCTGTCGTCCTCGGAGTGAACAGTCTGCGCAACTTTTCCCAGTTTCCTATTACCCCGACTATCTTTTGTTTATTCCAGGTTCTTTTCGTCTCCTCAGCTCTGGCGCTTGCCACTGTATTCTGACGCGGTACTATGGCTTCATTTGTCCCTTGTCTGGTCCATCACTCCATCAGCCCATTTATTTTCGTCTCCCCCCTTGGAAGCCCGCAGGAGGACTAAATCTGCCCCTGCAGCGGACAGGTCTACGGGTTGTTGCTGCCTCGTGGACCAAGAGAAGCTCAATGCCCAGTGGGAAAAAGCTAAACCAACTGTGGCAATAGGAAAACATAAAGGGCCACATACGCCATTGTTCAGGGTCGGCCATGAGATGTCCCAGGTGGTGGTATTACCAAATTGTAACTCAACCTAGCTGCTACTAGCCACTATAAATAAAAAAAAATTGTATGCTATGCTCTATGCTCCTTTACCATCCAATTGAAGGGTCACTAAACAGCCATCGTCTTCTATCGCGTTAGAAGTGTGTTATTTCTGCAGTGGGAATTATGCAAATAAAAAAAGGAATAAAAAAGTCAAAGACAAAACAGACGCATGTGTATTCACATAAATGTTTTTTTTCAAGATTTCAGGCACCACCCTTGCCTGCTCACTTTCCCCTTCCACGCGCTTTCTTGCGTGCCCATTCCAAAGGTTGGATTTTCACATCTTCATGCTACGGCGATATCGTGACTCTCCAGGTAATATGGCAAGAATGGCAACAGCAGGCTCCTCCAGACTGAAGCCCAGAACTGTCACATCTGAAGAAGAGATTGGCCCCGAGCCCAGGCCTGGAAAATCCACCATGACACCCTCCTGGCTGGTTCCGTGCCCAGATCTGTCCCCTCGAATGGCACAGGAGAAGAGTACGGGATCGAGAGGCATTAACATTATCCTGCACATTTTCACATCAGGAAACTTGAAAATGACTGAACAAATCTGCCACACCAGGACAGAGGAAGTCAAAGACAAACAGGGGTCCCTCCTGGCTCACACAGGAGAATTACATGACAAATCCACGAACAGATGTAGATTTTTTACACACAAAGCAAATGACTGCGAGTCCCCGCAAGGCTTCTCGCATGAAACTCTTGGCTAATGAGAGGGAGCGGGTTTGGATGAGCATGAGCACACCCATAAAGAAAAGGAACAGACAGGCAGAAAAAGAAATCTATAAACAGATGCTAAGTTGTATGTTCAAAATTTGACAAGTTGCTGCGAATAAAAGAAAAAACCCTTTCTTTGGATGAAGTTAGCGCGGTGTGCGTGCATCAAGTCACGTGATAATCGGTCTCAGGCCGATTTGATATTTAAGTCACTGTGATTGATTTTTCAGCAGTACTGTGTCATTAGGAGCACCGTGAAGGTGAAGCTCTTGTTTTTATAGATTTTATAATCAGTTTTAAAAATGATAATAGATGTGTCAATTTTTTGTAAATTTCCATTCTGTTTCAATTTTGAAGTTGTAATTGAGAAACTTGCAGTGTCTATTATTCAAGTATTCGTTTTTTTTTTCTCTTCCAAATTGCGTTTGTGTTATCTCGGGTTTATTTTATTATGGCTGACCACTCGCGCTTCTCTGGACCTACAAGCCCCGTGTTTGGCTAGTTACCCTCAGGGACTACACAAACCAAGATTTTGAACTTTGAAGACTTTGAACATTTTTATACCCCCAACCATCCATTGCCAGCGAATGATCCATGCTGCAACAATGTCAAAGGTATCCCGCTGTTCCACACTGCACAAATAATAAGGAGAGGAGGAGAGAAGAGACACATATCCTCAGGGGTGATGGTGAAATCATTTCCAAAAAATAATCATACACCATTAGCCGTTATGCTCCGAGGAGCCACTGCGCTGCTGGTAGCTAGCGCGGGTGGTAGAATGGGATCCAACAGTCTTTGGTATTCCCGTGGAAGTGGGAATTAAATACAAATTGGATTGATGATATGTTGCCTTTGTAGAAGATGCATCACTTTGATATCACTCATTCACAGGCTGGCCGGGGTTATAATTCATTGCAAATGAGCTCTTTGTGTAATCTGTGCATGATCACACTCCCGAGTAAAAAAGGCGGGAATATTCATGGAGGCTGTTTGGATACCAGTGATCCCAGGCATCCAGCTATTTATTTATGAGCGGGAAGCGGTGCCGAGCAGGGAGGGAGGAGGCGAGGCGCCGGGCCAGTTGAGAGAAATGTATTATGCCGCCGCCTGCATGCATGGGGGGCTGTCTCTTATACACATCGGGGGGGGGGGGGGGGGGGGGGGGGGGGGGGGGTCACAGGTTTTTCCCCGTGTCTGGATAAGTGATTCAGCATGCAGTACAACGGGCAGGAGGCTCCACTGAGAGCAGAGCGTACCACGCGCCCAAGTAACCTTGTTGTTCCGAGCTCGCACCATGAATGTAATGCAGCTCGTCCTCCGTCCCACTTTTGCCCATTGCTCCCTTTATTCATCCTCCCTCCTCTCCTCTAACCCTGGGCTCCTTTTTCCTTTTTTTCTGGCGGGTCAGCCAGCTAACAATCCGACCGAAGGATCCCCAAGAGACCCGGTTCAACCACAGTTCAGGCCAAGACCGGGTGAGAGTACTGGAGCGAGGGGGAGACGGAGAGACGCTGTACTGTACGCACGCCATTCGTCAGTCTCCTTGATCGTTTGTCATTCTTGCTTTTTTTTTTTTTTTTTTTTTTTTTTTACTGTGTAATAATTGTTTTTTGTGCCATAATTGCAGGAACAACTGTCAAAGTTGGAAGCTAGTGATTCATGCTGACAGAACGTAATGGGTGGTTGTTGTTTTTTGTTTTTTTTCCCCAAGAATATTTGCATTTCAAAATTGCCTTGCTAGGAAAATAAGTGCTGCCGCATTTTGTCAATATTACTCCCACCACTGTTTATTTATTTATTTCTTTTTGGATAAGACTCCTTTTCACCCTTTGCTGAAGCCCTCGGGGGTTTGTGTGAGGATACAGCGGTAAGCTACTTTCTCTCGAGCTACTCTACTCAAGGCAACTCACACACAAACGCACACACTTATTTTATACATTAGCCCTATTCTGGCTTTACCAGACTATGTTCTCTGACCTATTTATTTTCAATATGCCTCTCCGATTCACAGCGAAATGATGTGGCAAGTGTGACACGACTTGTGACATTAAAATATATGGGTGCTGTCTCGGGGGAATTCGAAAACAATCAAGCTGCCCTTCCTCTGCCTATTTCCGAGCGTCTGTGAATCAAGCAGCATGCATTTCCCATCCGACTGTCTCAACAAAAACAAAAACATTGCTGTGCTGTGTGGTCTATAAATCACTCACAGCGAGCGGAGACACTATGCAAGGTGTTGCGAGATGATAGTTGGCGAGCGGGAGCGGCAGAACACTCAAGACTCGGCTTTACAAGAGGTGTGGGGCGGTGACACTCTGCGCTCGGCCACCTGTGCGTATTTGAACGGGCGTTCCGTTTGTGTGTCTGGGACCTCCCGCTCCGATCTCAGGCATTGGTGTGTACATTTGAATGTGTATGAATGGGGTATACCACTCTGACGTCTGTGCATGTGCAGGCTTGTATTTGGGACAACTTTTAAAATCTGTTTATGCGGAACTATTACCTCACAGCCAGCGCAGTCAGATACGAGACGAGCAGAAATCGGCGAGCGCTGCACGTGACCTTGCACATGTCCCGGTAACCTGACAGCGGGTTGGTGACAGTGTGTGTGTGTGTGGGTGTGCGTGTGCGTGTGTGGAACTGATCTAATGACACTGGGGGTTAGAGAACTCTCTCCCGGTGTCGATCCAGAAGGAAGCCAGCCGAGCTCATCATGTTGAAAATAATTAATAATGCATTTAATAAATAGCGCCTGAGCCGGCGACGTACTCTCACCATCTGCTGCTGGATAATTCCCTCCCTTTATTAATGCCAGATAGCCATTAGGTGACTATGGAGATGACATAATAATGCATGGCATCACTCACATGTTATTTGTCTCTTCAAATTCCAATCTGGAGCTTGTTTTTTTTCCTCAGCTCCCTTATCAACTGAATAATTTGGCAACAATTAGTTAGGGGCTGTGGTCACATCTATGTTAATCAAGTCATTTGAATAGAGGGCCTGCAATGAGCTGTGAACAAAATAGAACCAGTGACTGCAAATACACAAGTTGCTCCAATATGATTATCGAAAGTAGCGCATATGTGTTTATCTTGATAAGGCCGTCTGCCACATGAATGTCTTGTTCCTCAGATGTGCATCAGAATAGGAGTCCTTCTTGGCGCAGTAATCCAGTATGCTTTGGCTCAACTAACAGCATCTTTCTGCAGCTCTCCGGCGGAGCTACTTGATCTAACATGAATCATTTAATGTATGCACTTTGGTGTGAAGGCTAACATTGATTTTAAGTTCCCAGCTAAAGGCCAAAATGTGATTGAATATGAAACTTGCTGAGCACTTTGGGGGTGCATCAGGATAGTCAATTCACGTACTTAACGTGCCACTCTTGTGGTTGTGTTTAATGCTGAATGCGGTCTCTGTGCACCCGCTGTCAGAACATTTTCCCCCTGGTTAGCTTCGCTGGTTCTCCTTTGCCCTTTAAGAAAACAACACATATGACATTCTGCTTTCTTAGTTTAAATCTTGAATGATGAATCCAGATTCATCATTGAGGCTTTTTATTACGTTTTTTCCTGGGGAGGGAGGGGTGCGGGGTACTATTTGAATATGCGAAAGACGCGGCCGAAATCATTGATTTGACTTTCCATACCGCAGCCTCCTTTTCAAAAACCTTCAGGTCTTCCAAGGCCAGGCACCTAAATCTCAGCCCTGACTCCGCAGATCCTGCTGGATATCGAGTTCCTCTGAGGCCCGGGCGCTGGCTGACGCGAGTTCAGCGCGGTGAACTGTTCCTCATCAAAGTCTTGTGCCGACACATTTTGGACTCACATATCACAGGTGATGTCAATCAGTTCCTCAATCAGTTCTCCCTGGGAGCCTTTTGTTTCTCTCGCCATGTTGGCGGTAAAAGCAGAAACCTGAAAGGTCTACCGGAGCGCTCTCGCTGCATCACGGGGCCAGTCAGTCACTTTGGATTAGACTACGGATGGCAGGTCAAGGAGAACAAAAACTGTCTCCACAGGAAAGACACCGAAGAATACAGTTGTCTTTCATAGCACACGCACATAACGGGCTGGGCCACTGGCAAATGTCTTTTCAGTCAGGGCAGCGAGGAATTTTGTGTGCATGGCATGAGAGGTTGCAAAGAAATGAGATTGAAAAAAAAAATGTGAAAGTGGTATTTTTATTCATGTTTATGACCAAATATTCCCAATATTTTTTGCTGTACATAAAGGTCACGGTAACATCTGAGGAATTATGAAAACACGATTAGAATTCCGTCTACATTGAAGTAGAAGGTTGTAGAAATGAAATAAGATGATGAGGAAAAAACTAAATCACCTCTGACGCCCTGTACCTCTTTGAAGTTTTGAAAATCAATGCGCCGGTGGAGTTGTGAATGCCATGTTCTGGTGAATGATTTATACCATTTCTCAAACAAAGAAAGTGCTACAATCCTCTTGCCGGCACTTCCTCTCTGCCTCTTTGAAAGCTTATGCCTTTGTAGCTCGTGCAACAATATGTGCGTTCGGAAGATGTGTGCCATAAATTAAGGTTGACTGGACAAAGCTGGGATTCTGCCCTTGCGCTACAAAAGGGTATTATTGTGCCGGCGGAGAGGCGGAGGAAGAGTGAAGTCATCTGCATCTGGATGGAGGAAGAGCGGGCTCGAGCATTCAGCCTGAGCCCCTCTGTGGCTGCCGAGGCCGGGCCTGCTGCTGCAGATAGACTTGTTCCAGCTCGTAACCCTCCCTGGCTCCTTACCCTGCCTCAGCCCAGGAACAGATGGAGTGAGGAGAGCAAAGGAGGAGAGGGAGCGAAACGGCTCCCTGTTCAGAGCTTGGCACGAGCGCGGGGCTCGGGTGTATACAGTTAGTTTACTGTACGCCCAGCACAGCCGCGTTGTTTAGAGCTACTCTTAAAAGTTGAGTGTGGCGGGCCTTCACGCGGTGAAGCTGAGGGGGAGGAAAGGAGCCTCCGTCATACTTTTAATTGAAACACATTTACAGGAATAGTCCAGAATGTTCCGAGATGAGTATTTTCATCCTTTTCCAACCCAGGATGTCTTTGCATCAACTATAAACACAACAAACTAACAACAATTCCAAAGCTCACTACTACGCGGTAGTGACCAAAGTTAAGGTACTCCCTGTCCCGTTTCCCGTCTTTATGCTCATTTGAGCCTCATCCTTGCCTCGTGAGATCGGCACCATATCTACATCCCAAAATGCGAAGTCAAAAAACAGCCTTCACCCTTCCCGATTAGCACCCCAGTGCAATGAGTGGTGCCCTCACTGGCCACCAGTAGACTCACTGGCCACCAGCAGATGCCTGTGAGCGTCCTGCACGACTCCAGATCCAGGCAGCGGGCCAGTAGGATCGTCGGAGACCCGACCCACCCGGGACACAGCCTGTTTAAAGCCCTCCCGTCAGGACCAGAACCACCAGGCACTCGAACAGTTTCTTCCCCCAGGCCATCTCCCTCCTTAACAAGAGGCCCTAACCCATCATGGACACAAACAACCAAATAACCCTCATGCTCTGTACTCCATGCATCTCTACTCATGCTCTGCACTTTATACATAACTAGTCCTGTTAACAACTGCATCTCAATATCTGCACTGAACATATGATAATTGCCAATAACCCTAAACCCACTGCATCGTCCGATGATATTTTTCGAATGGTTTCTAACTCTCATGCACTATACACTGTAACATGGAAATGTCAATAAGCACGCACTGCATACCGTCACCACAATTCACTGCTTTAGTTTCTTCTATCTAACTGTACAACCGGTATACCCTGCATTCACACATGTACTCCCCGTCTCTTGGACATGGCGATTAAACACCGCCACACACTTAAACATTGATTACTTATTACAACCCTTGCCACCTCTTATGTTTTTATGTCGTATCCCACCCCTTATGTTTTGTGTTTAACTTATGGTTTATGTTGTATGTTGTATGTTATATGTCGTATGTATATACACAAGCGCTGTACACCACGTAAAATTCCTGTGTACTTGTACATTTGGCGAAATAAAGAGATTCTGAATCTGATGAGGTCTAAATTAGGATAGTAAATATTTGCCCCCATCTCTCATCCTCCTCATACCAGTCCCTTTCTGTCTAGTTGGGCCCGCCCACGATAAGCCAAATGACCTTTAGTCTCTCAACTCTCCTTCATTACACTCAAGCTGCTGGTTATTGGTCTGGGGAGAAGCCGCGATGGCACCGTGCCACGGCACGACGGGCACAACCGATGACATTAAACTCTCAGATCAAACCCTCGTGAGCCTCCTCCAGCCAGAAATCCTAAACAGAAAACCATTTGCATATTTGAAACTCATTTCCATATTAAAAAGCCCGCCCCCCCCCCCCCAAAAAAGCAATCACCAACACGCGCCATTTCTCAGTCACCAATAAAAACTTCGGTAAGTGAGCTGTTTAACATCGCGGCTTTCCAGCGTAATGGATTTAACTTGTGTGCGTTTGCCCCGCACTCACTTGGAGGCATGAAACTGTGGGTCTAATGAAGCCGTAATGCAAAACTGAGGAGTCCTGGCATTCGGTTTGTGTGCGAGGTTGATGTGCCGCGGTGTCCTCGGGAATAATAATGGCGTGAAGGGATAATCATCCATAATGTAGTTCAGAGACTACCGAGACGGTCCCTTTGGAGGAGTCATGAGCGGGGGAAGCAGGAGGGGAGAAAGAAAAAAGGAAGAGGAACAACACCTCCTACGGTTCCTCGCGCTATCGAACGTGCTGCGCGCCCGGGCTGAGAAAGCCAAAGAGTGATGAGCGTCGAAGCAAATTGATCCTATCTGAAAGGGCTCAGGAAACTTTAGCCCAGATCAAAGCTCACGCTAAGATGCTCAGATCACGCCCGTGGAAAGGCAGAGCAGCAGGGGGAAGAAAGGAAAGACGAGGGGGAGTGTCTTGTCCTGTCTAATTATACATTTCAGACAGCTCGCCACCAATTATCTCCCCTTCAGTAGCATCTGCCCTTCTCATGACCGCAAAGCTAATGTGTGGCAAGCCCACCGTCGGGTTGGAAACTCAAACTTAATGTATGGTAATCTCCTGGAATTTCCCCCAATATCTGATGTGGTGCGGAATTCAAGGTGAGACAAAGGTTTGCACTAAGTCTGTACAGTTAATTGGTCCGCTATTATCGTACCTGCAAAATACTGACATCAGTGGCCTTTGCGATTTTGACAACCTACAGCGCCGTTCCGCTGTCAGACGTGCGAGGTCTGTTTGAAGTGATTCTTTACAGAGACGAGCAGTCGTTGCCTTCGGGGGGGCCGTCGCGCGGAGGTGGCGTTTCAGTCGTTAGAGTGACCACTGTTCCCGCTTGGGACTCGCGGCAAGACTCTGTGTATGAGGCAGTGAAGCACACTACTACCTTTGTGCAGTGCCCCCCCCCTCAAAAAAAAAACTGCCCTTGGCCATTTCAGAAACTGCACATTAACATGATATCAGCAAAAACAAGTTTAAAAAACAGGAAGAATGAAAAATCAGAAATGGTTCCATGCACAGATGGAGGTGTTCAGATCTGAAATGCCGTTGTCCTCGTCAAATATTGTCCCTCAGATATTACGGAGTTGATTAAAGGGGGGGGGGGGGGTTTTCATCCATAGGCTGTTGCAAGAGTCAAGTAATAAACTACAAAATAGAAACAGTTGACTGTTGCCTTGCAGTTAAGTTATCCATGTTGGGTTATTAATGTTAATAGAGAGGTAATAGTATTCAAGCCCTATCGTCAAGCTACGACTGAATCTCTGCTGCGCTCTCCAACTGTTTAGATTCAGACCATGTTTCCTGGAAACATTTTGTTAGCAATAACAAACAATTCAATTTGTAGTAAATAAATTCACTGCTGCACTTATTTACAGGAGGCGGCCAGAGACCACCGGAGACCGGGGTCCGCATCCTCAGCTGGGGTTAGCCTTAGGGCAAACAAAGGCAGTGCCTCCACGTAGCCATGGAATGTTAAATAATACTGCAGTCACGTTAGGTGTAACTTAATTGTCGACGCTGTGATTAGTGATAATAGAATGTGACAGCCTTCACCTGAATTGTCAGCTTTCCATTAATTATCTTTGAAAGGTAGACAAAATGAAAAATCGCTCAACCTTTCACGCCAGACATGTGATTTGTCCATTTATCAACACTCGCCAAGTTCCTCCGTTTACGCGACATTCGCGGATCTACTTATTTCTCAAATCGTTCAGCATCACTATAATGGCTAGAATTTGAAACAATTTCAAAAACTATAACCGTGGAGTGGAAAAATAATCCTTAACCCAAAGCTATGCAGTTAATGTCCGCACGGAGAGTAAATGATTGTAGACAGCGTGCTGGAGGAGCTCGGGAGAGTTTGCACCGCTCTGAATGTGTGACTCACTGGCAGATAAATCATGCACTCGGAGGTCTGTGGGCTCTCGAAAAGTGAATCAACCAGATGCAAAAGTTTGTGTGTGCGTGCGTGTGTGTGTGTGTGTGTGTCCACGAAAGAGCAGACCTTTCCCACATGGCAATAGGCTTCACTGGAGCAGACAATTGCAATGTAGCCATGTGAGAACGGGACAAGATGGAGTCACTTTTGCTGATGGCTCATAGAAAAACCCAACAATTTAGATACGGGGAGACACTCTACGCTAACGGCTGGACAAACATGAACAAAGTCTCCACCGGGGCTCCCGACTGCGCAGGTACTGTGTGCGAGAATGTGCAGCACGTAGAGTTGTAGTATGTAAATATGACCAATAACGCCGCCAACACATTGGCGTCAGAAATCGCAGCGGTCTTCATAAATAGACTTCATGTCTCTTCGCATCACAGGAGACACTCGTTATGGAGTAGCTCAGTAATTATTCCCCCCCCCCCCCTCCTGTCTATACTATGATTATGTATGTGCATGTATGTATGTACAATAAGTTCAGAATATCTTTTTTTTATTTAATTAAAAATTGATTTTTCTTTTAAAGTGAAATAGACAAAAAAAAAACAAAAAAACATTCCATTCAGTTACCCATCGCATAGGCCCAGTGTCTCCCTGAGTTCTTTTTAATGTTTTGAAGCTCTACTGTAAAATAGATTGGCAATATTATTTCGTCCCCGAGGGTTTCTGCCATTTTCAGACGTATAGATCCAATGTGGAGGCACTGAGCCGTGCCGTCAGCGCTGAAGGCCTGTTTCCTCTCGCATGGCAGAGCTTATTGGTGGCATTAGGTCTGAAAGCCATCAGCGCAACCTTTGTGCCTTCACTTACAGCAATTGCTGTGTGGCCTAACGGTCACATAAAAAGTCAATGTACAGGGAAAGCATGGCTAGGTTCGCTGAATAGGATTGGAGGCTGAGCTGAGATTGTTATGACTGGAGTCGAGCTCATGTCGCGCAAATGTCCGAGAGCGAGCCCGAGATTAATGGGCGAACTTGTTCCAAAATTTACTTTTTCACATCAGGTTTACCAACAGCAACATAGAAAAAAAAAACACAAAACACAAAACACCCAACAACAATTTTACCATGCAGCAGCAACAACACCATTGGAATTCCTCTATTTATAAATCCAAATTGGTGCTCACCACTATGTTTTTATACATACAGTCTTCAATCTGCTCAACCATGTAATGCCAACTGTCATGTATGACGTGCATATTTTGTAATTATGACAAGGCGGGATCAAGTTGATATATAAGTTGTGTGCTGCAAGGGTTTCAAAGGTCTAAGATCGCGACTCACCCTGCCATTTCAGGCAAAAATGGGACACAAATGATCTAGCGACACAGGGGTTTTCATTATGTCAAAATCAATGACATTTGCAGGTATGCCAGTAAGTATCTTTGATTAGCAATCGCCTGTTTTTGCCTTTTAATGGTCCGTTACCCAAAAGCATGCACTTTGGGTTCATAAAATACATTGAATGCTAAACGGAGGTACTTTTCTTTAGCTGCAAGTGCATCCACGTTAATGTAAAGCTTTGACCCTCCTGTCCCTGTCTGTCTCTCTTTTTCTCTCTTTTTTTTTCTTTTTCTTTTTCACTCTGTCCTTTCAGCAGACAAAGCCAATCTTGGGGCCGGCTCCTGCCACAAAACGTTCAGTAATAGTCTAATTGTGGCTAATGGTTTGTGCAGCTAATTAAAGTGTATGAATGACAATAATCAGTCAGCCGCACGGAGGCCCTGCCGCCTCGCGCCATCTCTCTGGCGAAAGCGTGGATGGCCGAGACCGGAGAAGAGGTGGTGGAGGTGGGGGCTGGGTACCGAGGGGGAAAAAAAGTGAGATGAAGAGAAGAGGAGGGCGATAGAAGTGTTTCAGCCTGTAGACTAAACCCGCATGACTGCATCAATATGAATAATTGTAAGAAAGAATGAGCAATGATGGCAGATGGGAGGGATGTCGGGGGGAAACTACATGAAAAGGGATGGTGAAGGCAGAAAAAGTATATTTTCCAGAGGTAATATAGAATCTATCTACAAGATATTTCAGTGTAGGAACAATTCCAACTGAGTTATCTCAACTTTCTATATGGTGTTACCATGCACCAGCATTCAGTGGCCCCACTGGGGGAAAATAATTCACCACCCATGAACCCCGCATCCACTAAGATAACACCGACAAAACAGCAACATCTATCAAGACGAAGGCGGACAAAACAAAATGTGGCAAAAACAAGTGTGGGGCAACACAAACCAAAGCAGGCCCTGTGTGTGCGCAGGAGTTTTAAAGCGCTTCTCCTCCAGGTGTTTCTCGTTGTCGGTCTGATTGGAGGTGAGCAGGCTGGAGGGTGCAGGTGAGAGGGGGGGGGGGGAAGGGCAGGGACAAGGCGGAGGCACACAACGTTAACGCTGAATTCCTCTAGGAACAAATTGTAACAATGATGGAACAGCCACAAACCAAAATGCCCATCAGGGGCGCATAGTTTGGAGCCCGTAACTGTAGTGAAACAGCTAAATACAGACACATCTCAGAAACATAGAGGACACTCACGGTGTGCATGGTCATCAGAGAATTGACTTTTTTTTTTATATGTTTAAATAGATTGTTGAAAATGTGGAAATTCTCTCATTTGATTTCGCCACATGGAGTTAGTGGGTTAACGCAATTTTCCCCATCCGTCCATTAAATCTGACGCCACTGCTCGGTGGCTCCTGGCTTGAGCTGTGAAAGCCCATGGTGCTACGTAAACAGCACTGAATGACAGGCACCCATGCATTTTCGAGCTTAGGCACCAGATATTCGGAGTTGTTGTCGAACTACATTGGTGCTGAAAGGGGAGTCAATTTTAGGGAGTTGCATTTGACTGGTGGCCAAGAACACAACTCCAAATTAATGATAATGATGCTCTGCAACAGCCTGGGTGTGTAAACAGGATGATAAAAATAATCGCCGTTTTCTGGGAAGTTCACCACATCCCCTCCAAGAGTGATAATACGTCAGCGCTGCGCTCGCAACCGATAAGTCAAATAAAAGCGAATTCTTCCTTCCAAATAGTCAATACCTCTGTGTCTGACAGTCAACCAGGAAGACACTCGAGATGCATTTTCCTAACTGGAATAAATAGCCCTGTCTAAAGCAAAAAGCTATAGCTTCCTCCTCGGTCTAAGCGCACCTAATGGCTGTAGTAAAGTTTTTACAGGTCGGCTTAGAGATCATTATGTTGTGCACGAGGCCTCTCAATGTCAGTCACATGTAAAACAAGTGAGTCGTAAAGAATGCTCCTTGTAAAATATACAAAAGCTGGCACTGATGCATGTAGCGTGCGGCCATTTACTCCGTGATCGAGAGATAACGAGGGAAGTAGTTGTGGCAGGGTAATTGCCTCTTCAAAAACGGACTTTAAGAAAAGCAATAAGGGAATGCAAACAGTGTCGAAAAGCCCATACATTAAGTCCACGGCCCAAATTGAATACATTTCGATAGCGTTCTTTGGGGGCGCGGCAGGAAGAGCCGGGGCGGTGAAGATACAGACGAGCGACGCGGTCAAACTGCAGGGGCGGCGAAGGGGCAGGTCAGAATTGGAAATCCTGATGGATAGGGTGCAACGACGTGGAAAGAGGACAAAATCATAATGACAGATTTTATTCAAAGAATTTCAGGGCATGACTGATGGAGCCTCACACCCTGTTGTTTTGTAATGTCAAATCAAATGGGCATTTTAGCAAGTTGTCCAAACAATGACTGTTGAAGAAGGAAAGGAATCAATTATTCATGATAGAGACAGGCACTTATAGTCTCTCTCTCTCAAACACACACACACACACACACACACACCCCGTGTCCTAGATGGTGAAATGACTTAGTAACCAAGCGATTTATTCCCTTTTAATAGGGTCTCAATTGCGGCAGCTACACTCAGACAAATGAGCAAACAAGTTAGAGAATGACAGTGATATCCATTATGTGTTTAATTATCTTCAAAGTTCCAGTGAAGGGCATTTCTTTGGCTAATGGGGAGTCGGTGTCACAGCAAAGTGCTCCTCAAATGTTCCCAACAAAACTGACTGGCTGCTCCCTTTGGCAGGCTCTTATCTGGATGTTGACAGACGTGGTTGGATGTGGCAAATTGGCGCTATCAATGTCCTTGTCAAAAATAGCCAACGTTAGTCGTCATTCGCTCCCTTCTCTTATTCATTTCCATTTTCAAGTCAAATTCCCTCGGCGGTAATTTGACTGAGACCCATTAGTTGGCACCGAAACAAGGCACGCTGATTGGTATATTCTGGGTGAGATAATTGAGGCAAAGATTGGGGCCTGGACTGAAATGTCATTTCTGAGTGGGTCTGATTGCATTGTGGCAGAGCAGGAATCTGTGATTTCTCCTAATGCAATAATCACACTGTCATTGCTTTCGGGCTAATCTTAAAGATTAGCCGAATGCCAGGGTGTGTGTGTGTGTGTGTGTGTGTGTGCAGTGCTCTCTCTAAAGACACCTTTTTAACCTGGGCAACAGCAACTCTAGCATTTCAACTATTTCGTCATTCAATGGAGAAAAAAAAAAAAGGTGGTAAATTGGCGTCAGCAGTGGTGTGCTTGGGCGGATACTTTTGGTATCGGCGACAACGCAACATCTGATGTGAAGCTATCATTCGTTAGCCGAACACAGTGATAAATTACACCCACTCCCCTCCCCCACGCTCATCCGTCAACTCTACAGCTCCCGAGCCCATCTGGGGGTTGGCAATACGTTACTGTGAAGGCCCAGAGTGACTGAAACATGGCTAAATGTTCTTATTTATTTGCAGTCAGACATTAAGCCGGGAGTGAAAGGAATGAATGGGAGCATCTGTCGACGTGTGGTGCCATGGCGGTGACAGGCCCAGAGCCCCCTAAACACTATCTTTCTGATTTCACTCCTGGCGTGTGTGTGTGTGTGTGTGTGAGTCTATACACCTGTATGTCTCCATGACCAGAAAAGAAAAAAAAAATCATGACGCCTCGATGCGCCGTATTCAAATCAGGATTTCGGACCGAAATAGAGGAATTAATGATTCACACCCCCAATTTCACCAGCATTAAATGACTCGGCAATGGTGATTTTGTGGAAGGCAGTCAAGCCCCATGCGGCATACTGTAAGTGGCTGCTGAACTCTCGCAGGTTTTGTCCACGGTGTTGAGCGTCAAATGACCAGATGGAAAACGGGTTAGATTTGGAAGAAAAAAAAAATGCAACAACCATACTGTACATACGATGCATTCTTAGTATTATAAAGGTAAATCACCTCAGACCTTCTCTTTTTTCTTTTAATAAGTATATCAAAAAAGTGCGAAATGCAGCTGTACCAATTCCCATGTCAAAAATATCAAAGTGTGTGTCATGGGCAACGATCGGTTGATGCCGCTCCGGTGCGAAGGCCCAAATTGATTTGGGTAGAAAGTTTGCGGCGTGTTGCTGGATTGCCCGTGAGACGTCCTTTACTGCTACTGCTGTCATCCCTGCTGTGACATCTGAAGAGTCGCCAAAAACATTGAAATGTAACGAAAAAGAAAAGGGGCCCCAGTCCCCAGTCTGCACCTCAGGAAACAAGTATCAAATCTTTATCCTGCTGTCATTTCCAAAGCGATGACTGCTCTTTAAATGAACTAAATCACCGCATATCATTTCTCCACCTGAAAAACAGGCTCACCGTTTCGTTGGTTTTGCGCCAAATCTTTTCTCTGTGGCATGGTCAAAGTGTGAATTGATTAACAACCGGTCAAATCTCTTTGTTTGTTTTCATTCCATTGCATTGAGCGCATGCACTATTCTGTAACCTGGGTCTCTCCAAAGTCAAAGCGTATAGGGGTCTGGAGCAGAGCAGGGACGAGGGGGAGACATTTGAGAGGTGGGCAGGGAGCATTCAAGGGGCTGCAGTTGATGTGATGCATCAATCTTTCATATGCTTTGAGGCCACTTCAAATCAATTTCACCCCAGCCGCTTGCAGGCTAATCATGTGGCAGAGGGCAGGCGATGTGCCGAGTCCGTCTGGATGGAGGAAACCCGGACGGACCCGCGGACAGATAGACGCGGAGGCAAACAGACACCTAGTCACACAGACCGATAAGCAGATAGACCGACAAACACACAGAAACCTGCACTGGGCCAGATATGGAAGAGGATGATCCGAAATGACAGGCAGTCAAGCATTTCCGCCTCAACAACATTTGCACTATGTTTTGGTACAAACAAATGTATTCCTCTGTCTGTCTGTCTGTCCGTCTGTGTGTCAGTGTGTGATTTTCACTATTTCAAAATAAGCCGACCTTATATTGAAATAGTGACAATCTTTTGTTCCAAGGCCAGAAAAGAAGATTTCCTTCAAAAAATGTATTGTCGAATTGTGTTAAATCGCTGGACAAAGTATGACAATCTATTTTAACCACGTAAAAAAAGCGGAATAAAAACGTTGACGAAACATTGTTATAAACCCAAAGCCTTAACACGCACGCACGCACGCGCACACGCACCTACACACACACACACAGGTGGAACGGTTCATTACGTGCCATCCCAATCACTCGTAGCTCGTAAGTTGCGCGTGCGTAAGCGGGGCTGACTCACGAGGCTGTGGAGCCCGCTGTGATGTGACACCGGCTGCGCCGTGGCCCCTGAGTTAGTGGTGCATATGTACACCGAGCACGCCGGCTTTGTTTATTCTATTGACTTATTTGTTCTGTCCATCGACTGTGTTGCCTGTAGCCAAGGCTTGCTTTTCTCCTTTTAAATCACCACCTCCTAATTATCTGTCACATTTCCTGCTGTCCCATGCCAGAGACACACAATGGCCAATAATGACCCCGTAGACAGCATCTATCGGGCGCTCTGCCATTGATTCCCCTCTCTCTCTCTCTCTCTCTCTCTCTCTCTATTTCCCGCTTTTTCCTCCACTTGCTCTCTGTCCTCCTTTCCTTGTTCAGCCATTCCCCTCCCCTCCTCTCACTTTGTTTCTCTGTCACACCGTGTCGGCCTCCGCCACACCGCCGGCCTGAAATGCATCATCCTTATGTATTGTTTTATGGAAATGCCGCTCATCTTTCTTCCCCCCCCGTTGTTCCCGATCAATAACGAAATATGTCAACAGCCGTTTCTTAAGAGTGGTCAAGAATTGCACATAAATACATATTAGGGCCGTACGCGTAGGTTTGAATCACAAGTGTCCGCGTTAACGTCAGGCCTGGAGTACAGGGGCGGTTTAACCGGCTGACTGAACAGACAGCACTGACTCAAAGCGGGTGACAGGCCAATATATGTTGGGCCAGAATGGACTGCTGTATGACAGTAATGCACTTGGATTGTTGGTAGCCCGAGGGCCGGAGACAAACTTGTTCCACTCCCACAGTTTCAGCTGGCATCTGTCCCCCTCGTACGCCTCACCCGCGGCCTCCACCCGTTCCCCCCCCCGCAGTCTCCACCTGCTGAGAGCGCGGGCGCTCGGGTCATTACAGCAAACTGTCACGGCCAACTGTCACCGGAGCCGTCCTGACGAGCCTGGCTTGTTCCAGGTCCAAACATAGCATCCATCTTCTCAGGGCGCTCCTTTCACGCGGCCAGCAGCCGCCTGGGGAAAGTCGACTTCTTCCCCCAGTCAAACACAGACCGTGGGACCTTGGGAGGGGAAAAAAAGTCCCCCTGTGTCACTGGCAAATATGTTCTCAATTACAAATGCTATAAAAAAAAATGAAATGTTTGAGATATTCATCTTTTTTTTTCTTTTTTTTTATCACATTTTCTCTGTTGCAAGAAGTAATCTAATTGTCCAAAGTTTTGATTTATCCGACTGGATGTCTGCTCAAAATCTAAAACACACGCGGGTGATGTAATTATGCGCCTGTGATACGAAACTTGAAGAGTTTTTTTATTAGGGGTCTTTGTGCATAAACCCCCCGAAAGAAGGTATATGAAACTCACAAACACCGCTAACAACCGTATTAAAGTCTGTTCCGAAGTTGTTGATGATGGCTTTAAAACTCCAAACGATCCCACGCTGGGAAGCCTGTAAACACATATAATACATCAACGTCAACTTGCGATGCCAAGTTTTGGCTCGTGAACTAATGTCAGAGAGCTTTGTCTGCGTATTGCTCCTCCTCCCCCGGGACCAAAGCAACAAAAAAAAAACTCGACAAGTGCAAGTGATGGGCACATTTTTTCTTATAATTGACCTATTACAGTGACAATCAGCTTGGACTGTCTGGGCTGAGTTGACCTCCGTAAAAAGAAGGAAAAAAAAAAGCCTCTCTGATTTGTCATTTTTCTTCTGGCCCTTTCACGAGGTGGAGAAACGGTGAAACGATGCGTGTGTGGAAAACGTGGCTGTGTCCAGGGATGGCTGAGTTTGATGTCGCCTCTGCTGTGCATGTATGTTGCCGCGCGTGTTTCGAAAAAGCTCGTTATCTTTTTTTTCTCGGATGTGCCGTCACGGGACACAGATCGGTGCAGATCAGTAATGAACAACACAATCGGCCCTGATCCCGTCCCACCGAGCTTGTCATTGCCGTCTCCGCACATTATCGCGTCCTCCGTGAACACCTTGCACAACCGATGCCGGTGATATGCGTACTCCACGCTTTGTTGATGTTCAGTTGAGCACTTAATGCGTTTGCTTTTGTTAATTACTATTGTTAAGCCACAGAGATGGTGTCTCAGTCACATTTTAATGGCCCAGGAGCCCGGTTGTGGCATTTGATGAATTGTTTTGGTTCCTCTTTATGAAGAAAAGCAGACAACAAAACAGCCGGGGCTGACATTCCGCTGCTCGATCCTATTTTAAAAGTAACTCATAACTTCGAGTCTCCATTTTTAAACCAGTGGAGCCCGAAAGATGATTATGTGTTTCAATGCTCATTTATCTTTCAAATAAACAGCAGCAGAGTCAATAAGTTAAAACAATTACATTTCATTTACCTTAGGGTCACTAGACCCTATTATTTCCAGACTTTAATTTGCCACTATGGATGGTGAAGTGCTTGAATCTAACATTTGTTAGATTCAATTATTAAATATATTAAATCACCTGCAACCTGATGGGGACAAAGTGCTGCTGGCAGCACACATTTATAGATGTGTGATTAAAAACTCATAGTCTGACCCAGAAATATCCTAATGAATGAGGTGATTTGCAGTCCAAAAAGCATCTGGGTTAAAACTGAGAGTTCATTTTCGACTGTCGACATTTAACAGCTTTTAATGACTATATTTGAACATGTACTGTAGTAAATCTTAACCATTTCGAGTAAAATGTTGCTCAGACAATTTCCGTCTACATTCATTAGACTTACTGTTTTACCCCACATTAAACCCACCACTTCGTAAAACAGTGGGCGTACTTGATCGGTCGCGCAAAATAAGCAAAATTAAGCTGATTGGTGAAAATAGGAAATTTGTCTGCAACTTCCTTTTTGTATTCAAAAGTCTTCAGCTGACTGCCTCCCGTTCTATCTAGGAGAATTTGACAGCCTGTTGGTTGTTGAGTGGAAAATGAGGAAAAAAAAACAGGAAGGGCAGAAGTGTTTTTATTACCAGAGGGGTAATTAGAGCGCAGATAGCCTATTGCCTAGGGCCCCGAGCTAGAAGGGGACCCCCAAAGACGGCGGTTTACGTTGGTCCGCGGCGACGACAGCCTGCAACCCCCTTAAATGTCTCGCCACGTAGAAGGCCCCGTGCGCTGCCAAAGGTTTATTGTTATTTTCGTTTTTGTTTCATTTTGCCCGGGGTCCCCAGAGTGTCTTGAAACACCCCTGTCTGTCTATCGGCAGGGTGCCGAGGAGAGGCCGAAGATAAAACTGTGGAGCACCTGAGAACGGACCACGCTTGACACCTCCGAGGAACAGAGGCTAGCACGGCTGGGCTCGGGCCGCTGACGGTGAGCGACACCCGCCCCCCCATGACATCAGCAGTGTGTGCGGGCGTGCGCGTCTATACAGTTTGCATGTATTCATAGGGCTTGATATAAAGCCTGCAGTGCTGAAGCACAAATGTCCACAAATGTGAAATGCTTATGACAATAATGGAGGGTTTTCGGAATTTTACCCAGAAAGTGTGTGTAGGTTACGCACAGTGCGTGTGTGTGTGTGTGTGTGTGTGTGTGTGTGCGCACGGTCCCCCGGGGGCCCTCTCTCTGGGCGAGTCAGTCTCGTTGCTGTAATCACTCTCCTCGGTACCCTCCACTCCAAACCTGATTTGGCCAGATTGTTTCGTGCTCTCTCTCTCTCTCTCTCTCTCTCTCTCTCTCTCTCTCCCACCTCCTGCCCCCAGAAACCTCCATCTGTCTCTCTCTCTCTCCCCCAACACATCTTTACACCCTTCCCTGTGTCTCTCCATCCGTCCTTTCAACAGCCCTCACTCCCGTCTTTCACTCTCATCTTTTCTCTCGCTCTCGCTCTCTCTCTCCCGTCTTCCTTCCTGCTTCCCCTCCGTGGTAATGGCAGCTGATTGATGGAGTTTGTTTAGCTTTAATTACACTGCAGGTGAGTGGCCAGGCCTGCTCGTGCCAGTGAAGCAGAAAACTCAACTTGGTTAGGTTAGAGATTGGATTTCCCAAAGTGAAAACACTGCCGAGGGGAAAGGTCTCCAGACAATTGTGTTTTATTACTGTTTGGCTGTTGTTGTTTTTTTTTCCTCCGCAGTGGCGTGGCATCACCGCACCGAAGCGCACGGTTCTGAAACCCTTCAGTCAATTTTTATGTATATATCCATTATGAACAAATGCAAGGCAGAGTGCCTGCCAATCAGAGCCGAGAAACACGCGTGAGTGACACAAAAATTGGAAACCCGTTTGCCGGGAGATGGGTTTGAATGTGAGCGGGACCAGACCCGTGGTCTTATATCCTCATTGGACATACATTTACAAAAAAATTAATAAATTCAGGCTAATGCCTTATTTTCTTTAGCCTTTGCTTCCCATTTCATATTCTGCCATCCTTTTCAGCTCACACAAAGGCTTTGCTCAGCATATAAATGTGTCAACTGTAGCAGAGGAGCGAGAGAGAGAGAGAGAGAGAGGAGCTGGCGCAGTTATTGTGTTTATAACAGTGATAATCTACTTTGACATTTAAACTTTCTGCCTCGAAATCAGATGCGCGAACACACAGAGGATTCGCTGTTCCTCAGCGGATCGGCTGATGCGCTTTTGAAATTCAAGATACAACTCCTCACCATAGCGTGAATGTAAGGATGACTTTTTTCTTCTTTTTTTTAGCTCATACTTTTCCGCACTATATGTTGTATAATATATAATAATATAATAAATAGTATCTCTACGACAGAGAGTCTGACTGGGCTATTTTCATGTTTAATCCCCGCATTGTTATCATTCAGCAAAAAGAATATGATCTTTACATTCTCTAACTCCCCCCCAAAAATCTAAAACGACTGCACAACAACATGGTTCCTTTCTTCTTTTTTTTAGCTCATACTTTTCCGCACTATATGTTGACTTGCCCTGTGGGACAGAATCTCTCGCATGCTGCTTGGATCCGTCAGGGATCTCCCCCGAGAGCCGAAACTTTTCCATCAAGTATAACTACTTGCAATAAATAGTATCTCTACGACAGAGAGTCTGACTGGGCTATTTTCATGTTTAATCCCCGCATTGTTATCATTCAGCAAAAAGAATATGATCTTTACATTCTCTAACTCCCCCCCAAAAATCTAAAACGACTGCACAACAACATGGTTCCTGTGTTTTTGAGGTTGTCTGGTAGGGTAATTGCAACTGTCTGCATCAACAACACAACTCCTCCAAACAACTAGTGACAAACAAATGGCCGACGTCACTGCCAATTCTTAATGAATGATTTTGATGGATGTGGTGAGTTTGTGCCTGGTCCTAATTCGAATTTATGAGAATGTTACTCGCACGTTCCCCCAAAACATTCAAATGTAAATACATTCAAATGTGGCATTACATTACAATGATAACAGCTTGCCAACCAATTATTAATAATGCATTTGAATCGAATGAAGTCAAACGGCGCTAAAGTCACGTCCGATAACGGGTGCATTATAAATCTGTATTACATTTATATCCAGCAATTGCAAAGTTCGTAAAAGTAATTCTACGACGCCTTGCGCCAAATCGTTTAACTGGACGATTTCTTCAACTCTGTTGGACCTGATGGCTGTCATTTAGCAACATGGCCTACTTGACGACGGCTGAGATAACTGCCCGCTGTCAGTCACCAACCGCTTCCCAAAATGATCCAGGACGGTATTTCTCCTTCCTCAAAACTGCCTTTGGGAAATATAAATAGCACAGATGCTGGTGGTGAATGGCACGCTTCCTCTCACCTCGAAAAACAGTGAAAAATACCACCTTCACTTTGACAGCACTTAGGACCTCGCCGTGGACCCCCAAATCGTCAAAGTTCCCGTGTTCCCTGAAAGCCCCTCGTCATTGAAACATCTGGCCTGCCGATGTTATTTACTTCCGTAGCCGTGCTCCTGCCCACAAGACACAGCGCAGATTTGTTAGGCCATAAATATATCCTGTCCACCGTCTTTCCATGCACAGCGGCACCGCGCGCAGAGCCGGTGGCGACGTCTCACCGCCACATCTTGTTAGAATTATTTACATTCTTCATATACAGCGGCTGTGAGCCACTAACCTCAAGTTAGAGCTGATTGTGCCTCGGGGATAAAAAGGACGCACGTACGAAGCCTTCCTCCGTAGCGTGACAATTGTGTAGCAGGAAATTCAACACATCAGGGCACTTCTGCAACCACTAACACTTACCAGCCTTCCACGACGCTAATTGCGGCTCGCCATAATGGACCAATATGTAGTTTACGTTCACACTGCATGAGCAGTGAATGGCTTGATTTACTTGAGGCTGATAATTACTAAACTCGTTTTCATTCTATATGCATTGGCAAACATGGGCCCAAACCGAGAATCTTACTTTGCCCATTTAAATCAATTAAATGAAACCGACCAATGCCTGTGTCGATTTTTTTTCTTCTTCTCTCCGATAGGGTTTTTTTTCAATTCACATGAAAAGGAAAATTCCTCAAAATTATAATCCTAGGAAAAACAGCAAACCATAATTGGGATGCACAACCAATGTGACACTTATTATTTCTTGTATAGAAAAAGAGATAAACGTGAGATTTCTTGCAGTACATTGGTCTGAAGTCCGAACTTTGTTTTTTTTTATTGAGCCTAATAGTAGATTGTGAGTTGTTAAACCTTCTCTGGTCCCATGTTCCCAGAGGTACTTAGAAAACCTGCTCCGCTACGATTACCAACACCCCACAGCATCCTGGGAGAGCTTCCCCCTCTGTCATCGGCACTGAATGATCATTGGCTTCTCCCTTGTTGGACACGGGCACCGGCCATATCTTGATATACTCATAACTTTTTATTAAGTTTGTGAAGGCTGACTGCGCCGCGTTCCGCTCCCTTATTATCAGCCCCTTCGCCTGCATTCATTATTCTCCTCTCAGATCTGATGCTAGCCGACATGTTTGGGCACAGGCTCTCCCAGGCTCCACCCTTATCGTTTACACCTCTCCGGCTCGATTAGGGAGGACGTGAAAGCGAACAACACGTTAAAGTGATTTCACACCCACCCTGGCTTGTGGCAGCAATAAATATATGTATGCGCTGAAATGTGGTAAACACGGCATACACACAGTACACCGTGGAGTATTAATATTCAATGGTGACCCGGGGTTAGGAGGAGCGGGAACGCCAGTGCCATCTTGATATGGCATCACTCATTCCTTCACCGTTTTACTGGAATACACTGGGAATATGATCAATGCGGCTGAGGAGCATATAGGTGGAATTAATGAGCACTGCCAAGCTCCTGCAATTTGTTTGCCATGCTATTGAGTCATCTTATTTCAATGTCTTATTTGTTATTGCTCCAGAGGTCCCTTTTCTCTGGGGCAATTCGAGGCCCCTCCTTTTTGGAGCCATTGCCGGTTGGCCCATAAAAACCTCCACGAATGTGTCTTGGGCACTTTGTGCAACTTTAACGCGCGGCGGCTTTCATCTCAAGGCTGTGACACACGAAGCTGATTCCCTTCCCCACTTTTTGACAGATGGATTGTGCTCGGTTATACGTGAAAAGTCTGTCATAACACAGAATGTGAGATTCAATATCAACCACGTGGAGATATACAATGGAGGCTGTGATGTTAGGTGTTGAGATCAATAACCGTAAAAGCTCACATGCACATAGGGGTCTTGGTCAAGAAATGGCATTTAGAAGAAATAGAAAAAATCGATGTTTGACTCTATATAACCATTTCCACATTTTGTGCGGGCACGAGTCACCATTGTGATACATCTAAGGAGATCAGCATCATAAAAAATGCACTTGACTGATTACTATTCATTTAAAACAATCATCTCAGGAAGTCATTGTCTGCCGTCATTAAAGATGCATGGGGAGCTTACAAGTGCAATACTTTGCCTTTTAATTGTTACAAAAAATAAATAAGCTAATCATTCTCATTCTTAAAAGATGTTCCTCTTAAACACCTGTGACAGTCCCCGCGCTGCCATGGAGCTGAATATTGCTTCTCCAGATAAACGAAATACCGGTAAATGTATCATCATTAGAGGATCTAAGTCAACGTCTATGCAAATTTCTCGAAGTAGGCAGTTATCACGAAATCCAAGCCTCGCCAAATCAGAGATGGCAATATCGTCCATAAATCATGAGCGGCAGGAATATTTGCAAGGAAAAGACAGTGACAGAATGAGAGAGTTGGTCCCTGTTTGTAGTTGCCATTAAGGGGCTGACGAGGGGCCGCTCGTACCCACAGCATGACTCCTTGAAATACACGGAGAAGGTGAAATGAGTCGGAAGCCAAAAGAACTTTATGCTCTGAGATCAGTCTGGTGCACAGAAAAAAAACAGCTATCCTCCCAGACAGAGGGCAGATCGTGAACATGAGGGAGTAATAATAAAGCAGGCATTCACAGAGACTAATGAACATGGGTGGACTCTGCATGGAGCCGCAATCACAGAGGGGCTCCGAAAATGGAGCAACCGAAGTACACCAAAACAAAGTCCCTTTTTGATCTTCAGAAGAGCAAAAATATCGATCGGAGTTCCATGCGGTCAGATAGGTTGTGCGTTCGTGAAAAAATAAATAAATCAAAATGCAGCTTGGTGGTACCAGGGAGGGAGGCAGCCGAGGCAAAAAAAGAACCTCGGGCTAGTCTGCCTGCGTCGAAGGCATCATGGGCTGAGGGGCCTACAGGTGGCCAGCACGCTTCGGGGTACGGACTCACCCGGTGGATGCTGCGCCTCGACCCCCAACAGGACAAATCTAGTCTTTGATCTCCGGCAAGAGGCGAGGATTTAGAGGCTCGGAGCAAACGCACAAATTCACTCCCGCAGGTAGAAAGTTGGAGTTTTCGGAATCCAAGTGCAATCGCTGGCTGACTACACAGTAAACACATTTAGGAAATAGTTTGTAAACTAGCAGGTGAGTCCAAATCTTACTATCAAACTAAAAGGTTGTGTGATACACAGTTGTATACATATTTGTATTTGGAAAACGTAATTCCCTCCCTGTTTATATATCCTTGCAGCATATTATGAGGTTATGGAGGGTGGACAGCACACACACACACACCTCAGGACTTTGATAGTGAAGATGACACATCTCCAAAACATTTTTGGTTGGCTTCAGGCATCATAAACATTTTAATATTTTTCCAAGAATTTAAGATCAGGATCATTTTCCCACCTTAACGTGCATTGGTTAATTATAAAAAAAGAAATGGCATTACATATCTGCAGTTTGTGACATGAGGACAGATTCTATAATTATACCTTTTTATACGTGTTACAAAAGGCCATACTTAGAGGTGATGCTAAAAGCTTTTCACGTTAGCCTCCTGTTGCTTGCCTAAGACTGACTCGCTGATGTATTTTTCCAAGAATTAGATCAAAAGATCATTGCACGGAGACAACAAAGACGGTGTCAGTGCATGAATCATAAAAAAAAAAAACAGGGGACTAACTTGCACAGTGTCTGCTACTTACACCAAGTTGTGTGAGACAGAAGGCTGGTCGATCACCTGTTCAAGAAATGTGAAAATTGACATTGACAAAGCACCCTTACCCCTTCCAATCCCGAAATGAGGAAAATTGGGTTTCAGGCACCGTCGGCCGATCCAGCCACACTTTGTTTGGAAGATATTGAGGCCTGATCCCTTTGATTTCACACCGCCGAGCGGCGTATCCAGCCGAGCCGCCGAATGATGGAAGACGTACATAAAACGAGCGAGTGAAATTTGTCCAGAGCAGAGGCTATGAAAAGATAATTGCTGCTGTTAATGTTGTTTGCGAAATCCTCCCATGATTCAAACCCATCCCCTTTGATATCTCTTTTAACACATGTTTATGATCAATTGGGGATAGCGGCATTCGTATTTATTATAATTCGTTGGCGCATAAAGGGGGCAAGAAACGTCTTTAATTCCAATTGCAGTAAGTAATTTTCATTAAATGTCAATTTGTTATTAATTCAGAGCAACGCTGAAATCAAATGGTGTTCATTAATCACTGTGCCGTCCAGCGGGCTGCTAATTAAAATGTTGGGGGCGAGCTCGTTATTCACTGGCAGACCTGATTGTTAATGTCGACTCATTGTCCTCCTCCACCACACTATCATTTATTTTCTTTGGTTTTTCTTGTAAACTCTTGTTAATTATCAAATTGCTTTCTTGGACCCCAATGTGACACTTTTCAGATGGTCATCAAAGTGCGGCCACAAAGAGGAAGCTGCCCTCTGGTCTGGGACAGTCACCTGCTGACAGCCAAAAACACACATTTATTTGTTGGGCTTCTTAGCCAAACCGGGAGGTTTCAGAGGCTTAGTACAAAGTAGTACAATGAATTGATGAATGCTAAACTCTTTTCTCAAGTCTGGTATTAAACAATAAACATATAATAAAAAGCATTTTTAATAATAAAATATTGTGAAATGCAGGAAAGTATACTGACGGATTCCATTTTAAAATTGCAATACCCTATTTACTGCAATTTCACGATATGCCATCACCAGCTTTTTTCCAAATCGGCACCGCTCTCTGGCACCAAGCTCCAATTTGCATCTACTCTGTGTATTCGAAGTAGCTCGTGCATTATAGTGAGTCATTTCTGTTGCTCTGTTACATAATCATACGGCATCTTTCAGAATATCAGCGAGACATTTCCCCCCCCCCCCTTTTTTTTTTACTTATCCAGTAACAAAGAAGTCTCCGGAGCTAGTGAACAGTGGGCTTCAGAGCAGCTGTCATTTTTTTTGGTTCTAAAGTACAGCTCTGTTGCTCTGTTACATAATCATACGGCATCTTTCAGAATCTCAGCGAGACATTTCCCCCCCCCTCTCTTTTTTTTTTTTTTTACTTATCCAGTAACAAAGAAGTCTCCGGAGCTAGTGAACAGTGGGCTTCAGAGCAGCTGTCATTTTTTTTGGTTCTAAAGTACAGCTCCTATGCTGAATATCTGACAGATAAGATACGGACATATTTTTTTTATTTATGATTTTTTTTTTACAGAGTGCAGTTCGACATGATTGAATAATTAGCGCTAGGTGTTCAAACAGACATCGACTCCCACAACAGTGGGCACCAAGGTCTCCCACTCACCCGCCTCAGCCTGGGATATAACCTGTTTTCCAGCCGCTCAATTATGCATGCTATCCACCAGCAGCCATATGTCTCTGTCAATACCTTTTCCTTGCATTCAGTGGTGGTCTGTGTGGGATTTGCGTGCGTTAAATAATGCAGTACTGAAAGGTCAGGAGGGAGACGAGGAGCGGGTCAATGCTTTGGTGAGTTGCACATGGGGGTTGGGGGGGGGGGGGGGGTTTTGGCGCCTAGGCTCCGAGAAGCTGCCGTTAATTTCCAGGTCAGTTCCAATAATGAAATGCATACGGCAAATGTCAAACAGCACCCGTCGACGAGTAATCCGCCTCAGCTGGGAAATAATGAATGGCTTTCTTTAAGACCCCAACTAACTCCTTGGAAACGGGGGGGAATCATCATGAGAGCGGATTCTCGGAGCAGCCGGGCTTTTTCTTTGTCTTTGTGTTGTAGCGTAAAGTTTGGAGTGGTTCGACAACATACTGCAGCTATGAGAGTGCGACACTGAATTGCACAAAGAAATTCAAGGTCTGCAAGGAAAATGGGACGTAAACGTAAGACTTAAGTCACATAATAGGACCCAAGTAGAGTGAACCCATTATTTCGCATTCCAAGACATAATAACACCATTATTGGACGGCATGGATTCCTGTATATGGTGTTGCAAAGACAAAATGTTTCATAAAAAAAAACGATTTGGTTACGTTAGCTCCAGATAATTTGCAGTTTTACCCCATGATGTGCTATTGCCGTTGGTTTAGATTTCCCGTCTCTGCCGTTAACCGCAGGAAGTCACAGAGCATTGATGCTCAGTCATCCGTGAACTTTTAGAAGTGTTGTTTGGCAGATTGGTGATCTTTGGGAGCTGTTTCTAGTTATTATGCCTTTATGTTGGGTTCTTCCATCATACTTTCTTCGAATACTTTATCGAATGATTCGTTTATTTCAGAAACATCATGGAAACATTTGGACCTGTTGTGCTGATGAACGAGAGCGATGTGTCCGTTTTTTTTATGAACCTGTAATTATGCTATCACACTTAGTACTTTAGATGTTGCTCTCTGCTACTGTAAATATGTAAATGAGGCATTTGAACGGATAGACAGGGCTGGAGTGTTTTTTCTCATTTTGCAGGAACACAGCGACTCTTTGTATCCCAAAGGTAAAAGAACAGCCATTTAAAAAAATTGCTGTTGTCACATTTTTTCATTATGTTGAATGACGCCACTTTGCCACTTATCATCGCCAATATGCGGGGCACACCTCTATCAGTTTCGTTGCCATAAATTATGGAAGTGATTGTTGGGACGATAGCAACAACAACACGGCCACCTTTAGCGGAAGACGAAACGGCGTAATGAAAGGCGGGGAGCACTCAAGGTGAACGTGACTCACAGACTACATTATCTTTCTCGTTGCTCCGCTTCAATGTCAGCGGCAAAGACAGATTCTCTTTCATCTATGCCCTTCCTTGTTCTGCGTTTGAGTGTGCGCGCGTGTGAGCGCGCACGCAAGCAGGAGTATAAAATATGCTGGAGTTTGTGGGCCCGCTGTATGTGTGCGCAAAAGTGGGAGAAATCACTGAAGAAGCATCACTTAGTTTGAGAGGCGTCGGGAGGTCGGGCCGGTGGGGGAGGGTGGAAATGACTAACGGCCTTTTGTGTAATTAATGAGGACAGCGTTGATTTCCCGCCGATAATTTAGCATGGTTGCCAGCGCTTGACTTCTGATCCCCATTTACCCCGGCTCTGTCTCTATTTAGATCAACCGAGTGTGGGAGGAGTGTGTTAACCTTGGAGAACACACACACACACACACACACATCACAGGCGGCATGCCGACAGAAACGCACAAAGTCTTATCCACTTCCACACACAGGGACCACCCCTGGAGCCACCCACACATACGTACACAAACATTTATAACGCCTTCCTCTGTTTCGCTCCTTCCCCCCCCACACACACACGCACACAGAGAAACATCGACTGCGCACACGCGCGCGTGCAAAGAAAAGAGGAAACGGCATTTGAAGGCACCCACAAACGCGCACACGCTAACACCCACAGGCACCTGAGGCAAAGGAATAAATGCATCTTTAATGATAGCAGATAAGGACTTCCAACCAGGCCTGTAGTCATAGCTCAGTGATTTGGCTAGCAGGGAAAGGGATTCTGGGAATGAAAAACAAGCCAGTGGAAACTTCTGGGCCTCCAGGAGTCAGCAACCCAAAAACCCACAGTCAGTCAGTCGGACAGAGAGAGCAGCAGAAAAAAAAAAAAGAAAGCTCCGAGCTACTCTTTCAATATGCTGTCAGATGCTAAACAGAAAGTCCATTAAAACAACACAACTGAAAATCCACACACACGTCACAGCTGAATTCTATTTAAATCCCGGCTTTGTTGGGTGGACGTCTCGACAATGCCATGCTCTCCTGCTTTATTGCTCCTGTTAATGAAATTGCTAATCACTTTCTGCTTAGACGTGTTAGCAGATGGGAATGCGTTTGCGTGTGTGCGCCAGCGCTCCTATGTGAGGCCGCATTGATTATGATGCGGAAGCGTCCACGTGTGTTATTATTTCGGGGGGCTTATTGTGCATCGGAAACATATGTCGGCTCAAGGCTCGCCGCGTCCAGGGTGCCGTAAACCCCCCGATTGTCATGCAAGTGTCATCATTCTTTATTCATTCACTTCTATCCAAACATCAATGGCACCGGGCTGCATCGCGAGCCATAGCTTAAACAAATGGTACGCTTCTCCCCGAGGCCCCGCAGCTGACATTTCCTGGATTTATTATGCATGTGGATGGGCTGCGGGGACTTCAGGTGCAACTAGATAATACTCGTGCTATAATAGTGGGTTTGTATGTCTTACAACAACACAAATGCCCATATGGCACCAGGGAGCGCGGACGTGTTGGCTGTTCAATATTCAAAGGCCTCTCAGTGACAGGAGTGCACGCATGCTCTTACATATTTTAACTTGTTAATTTCTCTATCGTTAAGGTTCCGGCCCTAAAGACGCGGAGCCCTGTCGTTTCTGGGGCCATTGATATTTTGAGTTCATTGGTACAATTATTATTATTACTTCTTTTGCTTTGACTCTGGCCACTGTTCCAGAGGCTCCATTCTTCTTTCGGAAGAATCGAGCAGGGGGATACGTCTTAATTGCTTGATGACAGACAGGTGCGGGCATTGATCAGCAGAAAGGGAGGGCACATAGAACGATACAAGGAAAACGATGTAACTTTCTATAGGTCATCATCAAAAGATTGCCAAATTCTTTTTTTTTAAGGCTTCTTGAAATCTAATTTGACTCAGCATGTACATAGGCTAAATTTTACTACATCCACATATTGTGGAAATCTATCAATCTGCATGTAGTTTGAAGTTAAATATAAAAGAAATATGGTTTAATTTTAGTGTAGGCTTAACGTTGGTAATGCATGTATGTAGAGTAAGTATGTCATCGGATGTGGTTATTAGCCACAATTTAGAGCTGTTTTGTGCGGTTTAAGTTATGACCTCAAAGCCGGTTACAGAAGACTCTGGCGTTTTAAGGCAGGCTTCAAACCTTGGCATTAATGTCAGGAAAATCACTCTGCAAGCTGCCCCTGCTCTCTCACACACACACACACGCACACACACACACCTCACATTCCCAGACTGCAATGCCACAAATGATAAGCCTCTTATTCATATGTAAAACAGGGGCAGAGGGGGTCAGCCAAATGATCCTGTACTTTTGAACTTCTGATGAGAGGGGCTCAAAGTGCCTCATGAAACTCATTAATCAGGGACAAGCCCGTGCTGCTATTGCGGGTGAATGTGACTGAAATCCTGGCCAAGAGGTTAAATATGCCTTCAAATGTCTGAAATATTTGTTTCAAACACGGAGATTTGAAAATGGTGAATGTCAGGCTTGGCTTGTCCCCTCCGAGTGCATAGCGGACGTTAAAGACACGCGAACGTGGAGATCCTGATTTAAGCACTGTACAATCGTTAATCAATGGACCGCTTGACACGTGGCACAGGATTTTTTTATACCTGAGGTAAGTGGAAACAGGTGGAAACAATCAAGGGGCGGGGCAAGTGCTGACGATGGCGGGAAAACACCACAAAGGCAGGAAGTACCGGGATCTGGAATGAGAGAAACAAACGAAAACAGGAAGTGCGAGACCAGACTAAGCGCGAGTGACTTCGCAAATGCCAAGCATGAACCTAGACTTAAAACCTGAAAACAAACATATTCTACGAGACACTCTTGATGGTGATGTTTTTTTATTTCATGATTTCAGCTCCAAGAAGTTGGAACTTGAAACACACACAGATGGAGGAAAATAGAACTATTTCAGAAATGCTTCAAATTTATACTCGCCGTCATATAACGCCGAGCGCACATTTATTACACCCAAAAATATGCCGACCATCACCTGCTCTATCCAATCTGCAATTATAAATCACTCTCACCGATATTATGGCATTTTAAGAATAACAGGTGGGGAAAAGGAGATGGATCATCACCAAAAACGGGGAACGGGAGAGAAAAAAAAAAAGGAAACCCTGTCAAGGGTATTATGGAAGGGTCTGAGAAGGAAAGCCATAGATCAAAGCGTGGGACGGCCATTTGTTCCTGAGGAATAATAGCCGTGATGTGTGTCGGACCCGCTGACCCGCTGGAACAATAAAGCCGAGTTGCGGCTGCCTAAGAGCAATGACCTTGTGCGGTGGAAACCTGCCTGAAACGGGAGGGGGGGGGGGGGGGGGGGGGGGGGGGGGAGGGGGGGGGGAGATGGATGGGAAGAGAGACGCATGAGCAGGGAGAAACAATTACAATCTATATAAAGGCTGATTCCTGTCCGACACCGCCACTCACTTTGCTGGAAGAAGATTGTTGTCGGCCCTTTTTTTTTTTTTTTTTTTCTAACAGTAGAGTTAGAAAAGGGAGGCTTTTATAAGTGATGAAGGTGGCAGAGGTGCTTTCTGAGGCGGACCACTGCCATTTCTCAAATGCAGCGTTCTGTATTGCAAGCAAAACTGCCGCTGCCTGTTTGGAGTCATTGTGTTGTTCCTTCACCGAATGGGCCGCTCTGCGTTTAGTCCAAGCTGTGGCGTTTGATTTGGATGGAACGCTCTGCCGTACAGACTTCAGAATATTCTTTCACACCAACCACTTATTGTAAGCAACTTCTTTTTTCGAACCTGGTCCTCACGAGATGCGGTGTCAGTGTGGATGAGGATTATTACCGTTCCCCACTCGATATACACGTGACAGACTTTGATAAAGAAAAGCACTATAAAAAAAAAGAGTCCTTTTAAGCTCAGACTTTGTGTGAAAATGAGCAAGGTATCCAACCGCCAAGACAGAGGATACCTTTTTTTCCACATCTGAAAAGTGTGAAAAAGAAAAAAATCCAGTGTGAGGGGAAAAATGGCAAGGCACATATCAAAAGGAGGAAACCATTCAGCCACCTCGGAGATAGGTAACAAAAGGCTTGCACGAGCCGCGGTGCTCCTCAACAGATAAAAGTCTGTCTGGGGGACAGGGCGGCAGACTGGTGTTCATTGTGCTGCCAGGGGAGGGTACAGACAGTGGTGTGAAAGGAGCCATCAAGGTTGAATGGCTGAGAAAAGGGGATCTGTGGGAGCAAATGAAAAGGGCCTGGATCAGACGTACCTTTGGCCCCAACGGAATGAAATGATGGCGCGGCGTACGGAGGCAGTCCGAACATGTGACCACCCGACAACAGTGCGACCGCAATGGCGCAGAGAGCGGGAAACATCTGCATGGGCTTCGATTGTGATATCTCCCAAAGCTTCCTCATCCTTTCCTGGGAAAAGGGTCCATCCCCAAATCCTTTCATCATTTTGCTTTTTGCTCTGCCAATTTCATTAGTGTGACAGATGTAGAGGACTGGCCTTTAAAAGTAAGTCCTTATTGTCACTTGACAGATCCTTCTTGCATTCAGGAGACTTTGAAATTGGTCAGCTTGAAGACCCAATCCCACCAGTAAGATAAATAATGGAATTGAATACTGGAAATCGAAGAAACGCGCTCGCACTGTTTCTTTACTTGTTTTTTTTTTCTCCGTGTCTTCTCCTTCCCTGGGAATTCGAGCGATGTGTGGATGTATTTATGACAAATTCATAAATCTGAATGCACTGATTGTGACAAATTCGGAATTCATTATTCAGCAGACCTTTCGGAGCCTAATAGTTTTTAGCATCTGGGAACGCACCATGTGTTTACTCTAATTGCAGATTTTGTTTACCACTGTCAATGTTTAATACTTGGCGGGACAAAAAACATTCAGTGACTCATGCTGAAGCTCAAACTAGGTGGTACTCAGATGCTACAACACTACACGTGGCTTTTATAGGTCTGAGCTGCTCAGGAAGACATAATCACTTCATCATTCCTAAGCCTGGGGACAAATCGTTACCTCTAAGCCTCTGTAAGGATCAGCTAAATAAGAAGAAGGTCTTCCACCAATCACACTGGCAGCGAGGATCAGGAAAAAATTAAGCTAATTCAACTTGGGGCGGGTCAGGATTTTGTCACAGCGTATGAGGGAAAACCTCCAGCGAGGAAAGCGACACCCAGGTCTGATTACGTCTGAGCGCCGCCTTATCGTTCCGATCTACATTTAAGGTTTCTGGGTGATTCATAAATCACGGGGTGCATTTGTCATCGGAGCGGATTTTTTACGCCGCCACGTGGAACCGCAGACCTCTGCCCGGGCTGAGCTTCGGCCGGTGGTGATTCACACTTCTGAGGACACGCTCTCTTACCCTGGCACGTACGGCAGTCTCCAGACACCAGGTGGTGTCACAGTAGTCCGCTGGAATGCAAATGTGTCCCCAACAACGCTTCGACTGTTACGATTCCCCCATTTGTCACAGGATATGTTCATTACCCACAGCTTTGGGCCCAAAATTAGTGTCGGTACAAGACATCCCGGCTGTGTGATGAATCCACCCGCCGCCTGCCTTGTCATCCCGTTTCAGATCCGAGGGGTCCCCTTCCTCCCCTTTGCATGTCCTTCACATCTCCGTGGCTCTGCTCCTTATTTTTCCACAAAGAAATATTAGTCAACAAGTCGGCGCACAGCGAGGGGCCCGTAGCCCGATTCCAGAGGACGTCACATTAGCCTTCCAGATGGCGCGCTAATGTTGCAGCGGAAATCAAGGTGTTCCAACTCATCATAATAGGAGGGATCCATTGGCGTCAACTGTCATTGAGTTATAACCTTGCTGTGGTGCATGGCGTCTCGGCTTAGCAGCGTCGTGTGTCACGCTATGGTCACCTTGTCGTGGGGACAACACAGTGACACGCACGTTGACAGATGAAACAAACCCAAATGGTTTCACGCATGTTGTGGGTAACTGCGGAGAGGAGAGGTCAGGCACAGTAATTACGTGCCACCTCATCTGAAGAGCTATTATTATTCCCATGCTAGAGTTATTTGCATGACAGGATTGGGGTCAACTCGCGTCTCGGTTGAGAAAATGAATGCAAATTTAGAGCTTTATTTAAGCAGATCCCCCATCAGAGTAAAGAAGGATCGCAGCACGTGTGCATCATCTCACACATTTGCGTGCGTTTGCGCAGCGCTTAATGTCCTGACATAACAGCGGCACGACGTGTCTCGTCCACTTCACCTTTGCGACACCGATTGCCCAAAGTAGAGAAAGGACCAAGAGACAAACAAACAAACTCTACCCCCATGAAACAGTGGAGTCGCCCCCCCCCCTCCGCCTCCAGCACAGACACATCAACATTTTATGCCACCCCTGCCATGTATTTATGATAAGCGCCGGAACAGTCTCCCAGCGTAATGAATGCAAAGCCGGCGTGAAGACATTCAGTCATAACAGAAGGACGGCGGCTCCACCCTACAGTTGGCGGAGGCGCCGGCGTACTTCCCACTTTCGGTTCCCCTTCGCCTCCTCCTCCTCCTCCTCCACCGTGGTAATGGTTTCTCTGACCTTTGTCTCCCCATTACTGTACGCTCCATCCAACATCAGCCATCAGATGGCATCACTCATCAACACACATCAGACATCGTGAGCGCGCCGACGCCGCCTCCTTCACCCGGCATGTCTGCCGCGGCCGCCCGGTGACAGCCCGGGCGTTTGGAGGATGATAGAGATGAGGGGAACTGTGTTTGGGATAGCAGTGATGGCCCTGATGATGACCTAATTAGCAAAGTCCTTGTCAAAACGGCACCGGAGAAGAGTGATGGAAGGGCGGAGGTAAACATAACGAGCGAGAGATCATATGGGTGCTGCATACAAACATATGAATGAGGGAAGGCTTTGGCGTCTTACCCTGCCACGGTGATGAACAGAAAAAAAGTGCTCTTTTAAGTTTGTCCCCGTTTGTCTGACGACCTACGCAACTACGCAACGTGCCCTGGTGAACCTGCGGTTTCTCTTGGTCGGAAGGTTCTCTGCGAGGCTGCCAGATTCACAGCACATATTTTAACGGCCGGGTACATTTGAGTTCCCAGCCCGTGCAAAGAATGCTTACATAGATATGACACGTTGTCTGCGTAACAAAAGCATAGCCCTCGCACAACTATGGTGCGCCACAAAACGGCTGATCAAAAAGACTTTCGATTATGATCTTTGTTTGTATCTTTTCTATCTTTTCTCACAATGTATTGCTATTTTCGGGGCAGGAGGTTAAATATAAGACGAATAACAATGTTTTAACTGGTGTATAATCTCCTAGAACTGAAAGGTTGTGTTTTTGTTGGATGAAAATCCGTGCTGTAATCTATTTTAGGAGGCGTTCCCCCGCCTCCGTGGAGTCCGCCATGTCTACAGTAGCCCAGAGTGGACAAACCAGATACTGAATCGAGTGTTTTTTTTATTTTTTTTATGTCACCTGACGGCCAGCGTAGGCTCTCCTAAGGGGGGCTTTGCGACGAGGACTATACAGTTGGTTGCAATATGCCACACCCGTAGACGCCGTTAAATCCTACTCACTGAACCTTTAATGTGCAATCTGCTTGTGTTCAACTGTTAAAATTCTTCATCTCGTCTCATTAGACCTGCAGAAAAGTGGAAACCGCCGGTGAAACTGCTGCCGCACAGATTTATACTTTTCCGACTGGGAATCTTGGCGCAGGGAAACGTAGAGCTGATATCATTTGTTAGACAGGATTAAAGCGACTGTTGTGGGCAACAATGCGGTCGAGGAGGGTTGCTTACGGGTTCTGTTTTTTTTTTTTAAGATAACACACGAGCTCCCACGCGGCCACTGCGGTCCTTTCGGGGTTGATTCATGAACCGCGAGAATCACCGGGCAGACATTTGATTTAACTGACGTCAGTTTCATCACTTTGACCGCGTGTGGCAGCTCGCTGACAGAAGCCAAGTAAAGTTAAAAAAAAAAAAAAAAACTTTCATTCCGCTCCTTTCTTCTTAATCAATATTACTTTCCCTCAGGTGAGGATTAGGAGAAAGGTTTTTTCGTGATAGTCGTACAAATTCAATTTCCAATTGAATTGTTCTTCACACGGGCAGGTGGGTTTTGTCACATGTTAACATTTTATCACTGATGCCATCTTGACAGTTTCCCTTGGCAATGCTCAGATGGTAGGTTATTAACACACGCTGAGAGGGAGGAAAATCCATATTCCACAACTTGTTGTTTGTCAGTTTGACAGTCGTCAGCATTAGCAACATAGTCCGCCTGCAGGAAACGTGGCAATTACCTCTAGACTCTCAATTAATGAGCTTTATGAAAACATTATTATTACTGTTACACAGCCTTATCAGACCTTGCCAGGCTCCTCTCTTCCCTCCTTCTTTAACAGGCGCGATATATTCGTTTAAAAAAAAACAACAACCCTTTTTCATTTGTTTTATTTAAAACAGTTGTTGGCTGTGTGTGAGCGTGTGTGTGTGTGTGTATTCACAAAATGGTCACTTCCGAATTAAAGGACTTCAGTGTTAGAGTGCTGATTAAAAGTAAGCCTGACAACGTTATACAAATTAACCCAATTTCCTTTAAGGATGTACTGAATGTGTAACAAGCAATCACCATATTGTGTATATAACTTTATCACTTTATTGTTATACCCATATACCTTGTAACATTCACATGATGATGGTGATATTTGTCTTATCATAAACAAAGCCTTTAAAAACACCACTTTCAAAACCGCTGTTCCTTCTCTCATTTGTTTTGAGTTTTCGTCGTAAATACTCTCTCCAGCGCCAAGTATGTAGGCCATTAATCCACATGTGAACATAATCCCAAACAGATGCATTATTTACCCATTATGTGCCCAGATGTTCAATGAGAGTACTAGACATATATCTTTCTGAGGATTTAGGTGGGGGGGGGGTCAGACACTATGGAGACTAACACACCGTTGGTTTTGGTCTTTTCATGGGATTTGCTGACATTCACAAAAAACATTGAAAAATGAGGCCAACTGCTTATAAAGATTTCCATATTTGCGTAACTGTTGTTACGTTTTTTGCACTGACATGAATTTTGTATACGCGACAGAAAAGGAGGCAAACTATTGCAAAGTCGGGTAAGAAAACTGCTTTCCACGATTATGTAAACTAATTGATGCATCATACATTCGATCATACATTAATAACACAGATAAAGTGTCCGCAAGGAAGTGAAAAGTAATAAACCCAAAAACCGAGATTACAATGAATTGGCAACAACAACGACAGTTACTGACTTCCTATCACAGTATTGACACGATCGCACACATGTATAAACAATAGATAAACGTACTTGTATACAGGCAATTATAGGGGATAATTAAAGTACACACACTGACTATATAATCCTATGGTTATCCTTATTTGGGGATTATAAAGTAATGTATTTAATCTCATGTATTATTCGAATTAAATGTTTCCTCGTGACCTGTAAGATGTGTGACAGCTGATAAAATCGCCAGTGGTTATGTAACATCTCCTTAGAGCTTTAACCACAAACACATTTATGTGTTAATCTGCCCCCCCCCCCCCAGCACCTGGGGCCCAAGTCTGTTTCCATCTTTTATCAGCCGTCTTTTATCAGACGGCCTGTCTGGCACGGTTGGGAACAGACGAAATACAGGCCTATAAAACGGTTTCCCCACATCTGCTGCTTCATATTCTTGGCTCAGATTCACGGGGTCTGGAGCCAATGTCAATGTCAGCGTCTGAAGACCGCAGGTCTCCCATCGGCCTCGTCCAAACACCAGCTTTTTCGTCCTCACTCCAAAAGGGTCCCCGGATGGAAAGGGTATGAGACTTTGGGAGAATCGCGCTGACAGAAATCAGGGCTCAGTTTAAGGTCTCACTTTGACAATATGGATCCTAGCCTCAGGCCTCTTCTGCCTCTACGTCCAATTCTTTCTCTCTCTCTCTCTCTCTCTCTCTCTCACACACTCCCACACACACACGCACACACTCTCACACGTCTGTCTTTTTGAGCATGGGCACTGGCAAATATTTCAAGGCCCTCTTATTTATTTATCAACTCATTATGATTCCCCCTCACACCTCAGTACCGCAGAGGATTCTCCAGAGCAAGAGATACCTAAACCAGCCCTTATCTGAAGTCTCCTTTGTCCCCAAGTTCTTAGAAAATTGTTTAACAGGATTATTACTGAGGTAACACAAATCCATTATACATTCAGTTGGAAGTGTGAGAGTGATTTACATTAAGAATACATTTCTCTTCCCTGTCTACTTCATTTCTGAGGTAATTGTGTGCAGGAATTGACCTCCACTCAAAGCGGAGCAGGATAAGCCTCAGCGGTGCATTATGAAATTAATTTGACATTTGTTCGGTGGAAGGAAAAAACAAAACCTGAAGGAATGTGATTGTCAAAGACGGAGTATATCTCCGTGGCTCAGCTACATGTTCAGTTGGAAAAAAAAAAAACAACAAAAACAAAACATCATGAAGTTAATTAACGGCACCCCATTTGACTGTTTTTGTCTGCGTAATCGGGTGTAATTAAATATGCAGAATTACATGCTAGAGTAATAAAAAAAAGTGCAACAAGGCACAAGCTCCTTGTAAAACGACGCAATGCAAAGATCCACGGGTTCTACGATGCACCGGAGAGATAAACTCTTCAGGACCTCGTTCTGCGCTAACAAGTCAGGAGAGGGAACGAAACAAACTGCTGACGCACGGAGAGAGGACGGGTGTTGTTTTTCTACGTTTGTTGTCCAGTGAAAAAATGACATCACTTAATGTGTCCTGGTATAAAATAACATTTTACAGATATGAGGTTTCCAAACTGAAGGCCAATTAACTGTGCTGATTGATGCTGGAATAGCGTTTGCAGCACCACCGATGGCGTGAGGAAATTGTGAAAGAGGGGAATGAACAGGGAGTGGGTGTGGGTGTGTGTGTGTGTGTGTGTGTGTGTGTGTGTGTGTGTGGACCTTTCCGGCGGGTTGTGTCGAGGCGTGTGATGATACTTGAGCCAGCGTGAGGGACTCTGTGCAGTGGAAGCAGCTTCCCCCCACCATGTGGTAAATGGTTTGTGACTGGTATTGAGTGATGCACCCGCTCTAGGATACCCATTGCTAATGTGTTCGGCACACAGCGCTTCACGCTGCATAGCGACAGAGCACAACCCAAATATATATATATATATATATATATATATATATATATCTTTGTGCACACACAGGACACAGGAAAAAAAAGAAGATATTTTAGAACTAGTTTGTGTGATTTGACTCTGCGCCATCTGCACCGCATGAAATAGCCACCGATCAAAAACCCCCGGAATGAGCTTGCATGTGGGATTTTCAAATATACATCGCGACTTCAAAAAAATAAAATAAACGGCTTTAAAGTTCTCTGAAATGCATCAACAACAGCGAACTTAAAGCACGGCTCTAATCTCAGCTTGTTCTGGCACACTGGGTCGTGCGTTGTCAGGGTAGCGGGCCTATCAAAGCCTTTCCGGGGACTGCCTGTGTTCTCGCTGCCTTGTGTTTTTCTCGCGCGCCGTGCGACTCTCGTGACCTCACTTACATACAACAGAGCCGCATTATGTGATCAGTTATTTCTGGCAGGCCTTTGACAACTGTTTTCATCTTCATGCCCTCATATTGATGAGTTAATGTGCTCTTTTAGCTTTTCATTTGAGCCAGCTGCCTGGCAAGGTGAATCTCCCCCAGGCTTTAATGGCCTGCTGTACAGCAGCGAGTCAATCCCACCACAGACTGATAGATAAATCACAGAGAGAGAGAGAGAGAGAGAGAGAAGGAGGCAGAGAGAGAGAGAGAGAGAGGGTGAGGGATGAAGGTGTATGCAGAGCGACTAACTGTGGGGCTGACGGCTGCAGTTTGATGCTGCGATCCACATTTTCACATTTATCCTTCCTTGTATGTCAGTTGTAAGAAAAGCCCGCTCCTCAACTTTTTTCTTCTTTCATCTCATTCGGCAAAGAAAATGACATGCATGTGTGAGGGACGTAGGATTGAAACTTGAGATGATGGCCACTCCACTTGGCAGGAGAATCGACCCCGACATCCTCATTTCCTCTTCCAATGGCTCCCAGACCCCCCTATCATATTTTTGACAAAATGAATCTACCTCTCTGAAAGTGTCACTCAGCTCAGGAACGTCAGCCATTCGGTGTAATGCAGATGTCCTCTCCTGCTGATTAATTTGATGGAAGTGTTGTGAGAGAATTAAAACAGGAGCATCTGACAGACTATTCCATCCATCTAATTGTGTCTTTTGAAGATGTCGTCCCTGTCGCTGCCCCCCAACCCCACCCCTCCTCCTCCTCCTCCATCTCCTTTTTTCTCCCTCCCCTCGCTTGTGTTTGACCAAAATGAAAAAAAAAAAAAACATTCTTACACAGTAGCACTTGACAATTTTATCCTTGGGAAAAAAAAAATGTAGTCCTCTGTTTCCAATGACCCCTCCTTGATAGTGACACTCTGCTGTGTCTCATTAAATTAATTAACTGTCTGATGGATCATAAATCAGCCGACACATTAATGGGCCCTGGTGTTTTATGCTGATTCAAGCAATTCTACATAACATCGTCGAAAGTATGTGGTACAAAGCCTCCTCCGATCAGGACTACATCAGAAAGTGCCAGTTGCACTTGTGTGGTCTGGTCGGAATTTAAAATGCTTAAAAAGGTGCTCATGTAAATCCGCACACACCGACTTTGGACGTTAGGTAAAAGAGAGCCGCGTGTGAGGAAAACATACATTTTATGGGAAAAGGATTATTGTAAGGTTTTTTCATACAATAATTACTTTCCCAATATCTTTTCTTAAAAATAGCATTTCTTTTTTTCCTAAAGCCAGATATAATCTCCAGGCAAAACCTCTATTTTTATTTCACCCACAGATGGTGTTCCATTCATGCAGTATGTGTAAGACTACATGATGTGGGAGACACGCTGACCTCTTGTCAACTTCTCCGTGCACACAGCTGTGAATCAAATGCTTCAGTGCCAGTCAAAATGCTTGCATAAACGGATCATTGGATTCTCTGGTAGTTCGATGAAAACTTTTTATTTTTTTTTATTTTTTAGGGAATGGTGTGGCTTGCAGAGAGGTTTAAACATATGGGTTGTCACAGACATCATATCGTCATGTTTATCGTAAAATATGCTAATCCACCTGCCCAGCATGGAAAAACACGGCAGACAAGGAAACAAATGCACACACATAAATGTCTGACATTAAAAATAAACATTAAATACCATCCTAATTGTCCGATTGCTTTAATACATAAATAAGAAATAATCAGGTAGTTTGGATGCTTACATGTTTTCAATATTAGAAAGTAGGGTTAGGGTTAGAAATAAATATATTGCTGGAAACATGTATTTGATTTTGTTAGGCTACAGGTCTGCACATCTTCCCATTTCGCCTCCTTACTTCCTACTTTTGACATTAAAAAATATTTCTACATTGATCGAGACAAATAGTTATTTGGTTCATGGCAATGGCACAGCACTATCGCCGATGAAATGATCATAATGGACGACAACGACATCAAAGTTATAAATTGTCAATTGTCCATGTTATTTGCCTCTCTAGACAACACCCAAGTATTATGCAAATGAATGGTGTGAGCACAAATGTGCATTTGGTTGTGCTCGTCGAGCCTCAGCCTCCGGGGTTAGTATCTCAGTCGTTGAATAAACATCTTAATTCAGACTAAACAAACCCTTCGGCTTTAATGCAGCTTCGTCAAACTGAGCAAAAAGAAATGGTGCAGATGCGATTTTGTGTGTTCAGCTGGTTAGGTTGGTTGGTCGTCTGTTGACTCCGCACCTCGGATAGACTGAAAATGGGAGAGATTCATTCCTAAACTGGGTCAGCGCCTCAATTCATGGATAAAGTCTGTCCACCGGTCGCTGTGCATTTAACACGTTTGCAGTGGGCACATGAGACAGTTGGTCAATAGCAAGTTTGCAATAGAGGGACAAGACCGTATTCATCCAAGGTGTTGAGTTTGTTCAGCTGCGCATCGGCGCAGATTAATGGCGACGGACAGTCTCAATCAAACCTATTTACACAGTTGTGAACGGTGAGCCGACTGTACACGTACTGTATGTTCACTTAATCGTCAATGTGACAAATGACACTTTGCGTCGACGTGTCATTATGTCCTGGAGCAGCTGAGGGAGGTGGACGGGGCCGCATCATTACATTGAAGTAAAAGTGTTCCTCGGCCCCGCAGAGAGGTAAGAGACATCACTCATCCGACAGAGGTTAGAGGTGCGATGGCATGCGGAGACATCGGGGATCAGGGGTCAAAGGTCGGTGGTGGACATCCTCAGGCCTCCGGGCCACCTACAGGCAACGAAATGATTCATTAAACCGGAAAAAAAAAGCTCTTTGGAGATTTAAAAAAAAAAAAATGTTTTTGTCAACGACTCAACTATTGCTTATTTAATTGTGTATTTTATTCTGCATTCCTGTCAGATTGTAGCAAACGGTTAGATGTCTTCTTGCCAAATGCTTTCTGATACAGGCATACCAAATATATAAATACAAATAAGAAAAGAGACTTCACACAAGCACTATGCAAAGATATGACCAGAAATAGTAAGAAAACGCCACTGTCTGTATCAAAATCATCGTTCAAGCTCACTTTTACCAAACAGCTTTTGAATAATTAGTTTTAGCTATTACTTTTATGTTTACTTTCTCCACTTTATCATATCATTGCCTTTGTTTTGATTGATAATCCAGAAAGATCATTTATCAGCTTTAACGTCTTGTTTTCTTGCTTTTATTTGCACTTAGTAATGGCTAAAAGGCGCTATATAAATAAAGTTGTTGTTTTTTTTCATTATGGTTATATGACTATTGTTATTATACGAGTATGAAACTACTTTGCGATGATAACAGACGCAAAGGAAAGCTGCTGTAAATGAATTTGCTGCCACTTTATTATAATTGCCTCGTGTTTCTCAGTCAAGTAAATAGCTGAGTAGCAGGTGGACCAACATGGCATAATGATTATTGGCAATGTTAAAGGAAATGTCTCTTTTTAAAATCACGGTCAAATCACTGGCTGTATTGGCGTTATTGTATTTCTCTCTGTGCGATAAAACAGCCATACCCCAGAACCAGACGTGGCATGGGAGGCATCGCAGACGCGAGGCCAGTGTCAGAGAAATCATGAGGGACTAATGGGCTCACGCCAACTCCACCTCCAGTGGGACGTGGTCTTAATCCCGGGGTGTTTTTTCGGGGAGCTAGGCCCCAGTGTTGGCTCACAAAGACAATTCTTTCAGGCCCGATCTCATCAATTTCTCTGTGAAGGGTCCCCGTCCAATGTTCTTCCCCCCTTTGTGGCGCCGTGACTTGTGTCATCTCCCAATTTATCGCACTGTGAGCGGGCAGTTTTTTTTTTTTTATCATGAAAGCTTTCTCTCCCCCCCGCCCCCCGCTCCCTCCCTCCCCCCCTCTCTCTGTCTCTCTCTCTCTCTCTCTCCTCTCTGTTCTGCTCTGTTTGATGCCGCCAAAGTCTGGTGGCGAGATCACAGCGCTGACACAATGTGGTTCACAATTCGCAAGACTGCATTATCTCCCCCACTTTTATAATGTACCGAGGGCCTATTTCTGTCGGCGCCCGACGCTCAACTTTGAGCTCGACAGATTTTTTGCGGCCCTGACGGATAGGCGCCAACGTATGTAAACATGCAATCAGAGAGAGATTTGTTTTTTTTGTCTTGCACAGCAGTTTGCAGCTAGTGTCTTTTTTTTTTTTTACTGTATCTAATTTTCTCGTAATAACCGCGAATACACATGACTCTGATTTACATTTATTTTACCTAATTGAATGGAATACTTTCGGACTGTCGGAGATGCAAACCTCAAACCTCAATCGGAAAAAAACTGCAGATAAAGAAATGTGCAACCTCACCACAAAACGACGACAAAATACTTATTAACAGCAAAAAAAAAGTGGCTTTGAAGTTTGCCGTCGTGGACTAAATACTCCCCAACTGAGTGGCAATCAGCCTCAGCCAAAATCCCCCTCAGTTTCCATCCCCCTTCTTCCACCCACCCGAAAAAGATTAAACGACAACCATCTCAAAAAGCACTCGTGACTGATGAATATTCATAGCGCTCTGGTAATGGCCGTTTATATAATCAGGAGAGATGGGGCTGGAGATGGATCTGGGTTAATTATCAAGAACAGTTTTAATTGCGTTCGTCCTCACAACAATGATGTTAGTGAATTAGCGAGACTCCCTCTCTCTTTTGTGTACAGTGTGTGCATGTGTGAGTGAGAGGGGCTTTGAGAAAGAAGATGTGGGTGGCGTACACTCGGGGACATCAGGCATCCTTGCACCGGCTGATTGAAAGACTAGGTTGAACTCTAGGTTGTTTTGTTTTTTTTTGTTTTTTTTGGGGGGGGGGGTATTTCTTTTTTTTTTTGCTGCTTCCAAAACTTCAGTGGAAAAGAAAACGGAGCCAAGCTCCAGCCGGCTGCCGGGGGCCTGAGAGAGGTCTGTGAGACGCCTGCAGGAGTGAAGATAGTGGAAAACACGCTCCTAATCCTTCCTGGGGTCTCACCCTCTTAACCCCCCCCCCCCGTCATTGTTCTGGAGCTTTCTGCATTTCCTGGTGCGTGCTGGAGTCCCCGTGCTGGGATGCCACTGGTTCACTGGTAATTGTTTGCGGTGACGAGGTGGGTTGCGCGCGCACGGGCAGGTGGATAACACAACTGCCGCTGTCTACGTTTTAGTGGGGTAGGCTATTTGTTCGGACTAAAACCAACTGGCGTACTTCAGGTGGATGTAGTCGCATTGGAAAGGTATTCATATTTAGATTATAGGATATGATGTGTGTATGTTTTTAGACAAGGACTATACAGGGAACCTATCACCAGGGGAACACAGTTATGGCGGCAGGAAGTACAAACCAGACAGGAGAGGGAAACCAAGCTACAAAGTGAAACAGGAAATGACATGAACGACACTTAACATGACGGACTTAACGCGTCTGACCACGCACAACAAGAATTTTGACCAGGAAGTGTTTTTGTCTGTTTCAATGAAACCTGGTGGCTTAATTAACATCAACGTCTTGACCTTTCGTCAACAAGACGCAAAGGAAGGTGGATCCACTGGTCAAAATAAAAATAAAAACACCAGTGTAATTTATAGTGCATTCTGCATTTTACTTGCGTTTCACAGCTGAGTGACAAAAGAAACTGCATTTTCCACCGCAGACCCCTGGAGCTTTACCGAAGTGTCCCATCAAACAACATTGTCATCCACTGATGACAGGAATGTCAGGCCTTGATAAATAGGAGCATTTTGGTTGGATGAGGAGAGGTATGGATCAGGTGGTGAAGAGGATAAGGAGGGCTGGGTTCAGGAAAAGTAGCACAACCCGCGGATTCTCCAGACGCTGGCGTTTAGGACAGGGGCGGGCCACCCCCCCCCCCGGTCCCCGTCTCTCCGCACAAATCCGCTGGCTCTCCCTCGTGGGGCATCAATCACTCCGCCCCTCGTCGCCACAAACCATTCATGTAGCCTGCCCCGTGCCCCCCAAAAAAGAATGGCCTGTCATTTCTATGGTTAAATTCAATCCCATCCACTTGAACATGCATCGACAGGGACCCGTCGGGACGAGGGGCGTCATTCATCACGCCTCAGCTGCTGTTGTTGCCGTGCATAGTGTTTCGCGTGTGTGTGTGTGTTTGTGCGTGTGCATGGCGGCGGCCCAGATTTGTCTTGAGGACGCCAGGGAAAGATGATGGGAGCGCAACGTGATCGGCAAAGCAATAGAGCATTTAAGCTTGCATCAGACAGTGTGAGATTATGATTTCCCCCCCCCCCCCTCTTCTTCTTCTGTTTCTGTGAGCCGAGCACAGCTGTAGCTGTCTCGTCTTTCAGTCCCCCTCCTCCTCCTCCTCCTTGACTCTCACTCACCCCACCGAGCTCCAATATTGGCAATTTTAGGGGCACAATGGGTCCCAGTGGTAGGTAAAATGGATGGGAGGTCAGGCTATAGGCCCGTGAATCCCCATGCGTGTTTTCATCTCTTTGTAATCGTTTAAGACGGCAAGCGAGGTCTTAGCGAGGTTTAGAGATGAGGCGACCGGTGGGTCCATTGTGAAATGTACTTCTTTTCTTTTTATCCCCATGATGGAATGTAAGGAAAAGCTATAAAGCGCCACTATACTATATCTTTCTATGCAAAAGGGCTCCTCACGCTACACAGGACTACAGAAACGGCATATCCCGTATCTTCCAATGACGCCTTTGAATTGAATTTGCCATTAGCATCACAAACCAACATCGTTTCTCTGGGAAACTGAAGGTAATTTGCCAAGTTTACACGAATCCATAATGCTCCAGCATCTCGGAACGTTACATCGGAGCCTATTTTGTCGGCGATGCAAATTTTGCCTCCTGTCACACTTTTTCCTTCCCTTCATCCGGGGTTTGATTTATGCCCGAAAGGATTCCCAAAACCGGTTTGGAAAGACAAAAAAAAACACAATTTGTCATCCTCGTCATGTTTTCAAAACAAAACCAAATGAATGACATTGATAATGATGCTAATCGCCCCTCTCGATTTGGGCCCGTTGTTTTTCGCCTGCTTTATGCTTCCACCACAAGTCCGTCTGAATACACCCCCTCCCTCATCATTCTCCTAATGAGTATCTTGTCTGCTGTTGGCAAGTAATGCCAAGAGTCCGTTCTGATGGCTGCTATTTGTTTGGAGGGTCTTTTTTTTTTTTTGTGGTCCTGGGCAATTTCGCCGTTGCCGTCCAGACCACGGCATGCAGGACTTTCGGCTGGCTTCCCCGTTGGTTATGAGCTGGTGTGTGGCAAACGCATATTCCGGCTAAACCCCTTTTGAACTCAGTCTGCAAACGAGGCTTTTTGACAGATTGACGACCGATTATTCCCGATTAAAGTTGCACATATAATAAATTTAAATGAGCTTCTGGGCGTACTTTATGCTACTTCTAGGCCCGTGGTAGTAAAAGCTATGTGCACTTGTGTTGCTCTCCGGCACCCGGCAGGTGTGTGCTATTCATCAAGGAGGCCTCAGTGTCCTCTCTGGCAGCTGAGTGGGGAATATTCCCTCTCGCTAAAGTGTTTGGTCCCTCAGGGGAAGCCAGGCACAAACAGTTATGCGGCTTTATTGAACTTATAGATCTGTTTTATGTATTAGCGGGCGCAAAGCTGTGAAATATTTACATTATTCTAGACACAGGCGAGGAGAGTTTGCAAAGTGCCCGCAATCTAAAAACAATAAAGAGCAGTCGATCTCTTTATCGCTGCCATTTTATGAAATGACTTGAGGCAGGAGATGATTTTATTGCCAGAATGTATAGAGTCCAGAGCTTTCTGCCTCTTTCTCGGAGTACTTTAACTCGACTGCTTTTATGAAGTGCATTTTAATACTGCACCACAATAGAGCGACGGACTTTTCCGGATAAGCACGGCTGTCACATGCTGTTTCACAAATAAATCATTCAATGCTGTGGGACTTTTCAGGGGTTACGTCACATGAAATGATTATTTGCTGAGCATCCAAATGACACATCCACAACTAGGCTGTGACCTTTCATGTTTATGTTTTATTTTGTCTCCCTTTTTACTTGCTTCGTGCGGCCAGCGTATAATCTGGCAGGCTTCACTGAGCCTTGTCCGCACTGACATTATTTATATCGGCATTTTTTCTAAAATCAAGCTTAATTCCGTCTGGTTGGAAGCTACAGCTTAATTTTATTATTATTGTTACGACCTCTTATTCGCGTTGGGGGAAACATAACCCAGGTGTGATTGGTTCAATCCATATGTTTTATCCTGCGCTCCAATTAGGTCAGCGAATGTGGAATGGGGTGAGAAACTGAGACTGAGGATGGAAAAGGCCGATGAGTGTTGCTCATAACAACGGACAAATATAAGCAAGAGAGGGTTCTCACCTCAAACTATTATTTCATGACAACAACAAAATATATATCAGCAAAAAACAAACAACAAAGGAGCAACACCCCTGAACCCTTGTGTGTATCTAAACAGAAAAAGAAAAATGGCTCAGTAAACAAAATCCCCAAACACAAATGGGTAATATCAACACAGGAGGCACATGTGGCATCTGCTAGTCAGCCAACCTGTGTGAAGGGCTGACTTCCTTATATAGCTTCAACTCATCACAGACAGGTGTGCGAGGAAAGAGACCGCACCAATCAGGGAGCAGGGCGCTGACAGGAGGCTACGCCTCTCCCGGCTGGAGCCAAGTATACCCTAAACTTTTCTATTTGTCAAAAAAATGACAAAACCAGTGCTCAAAGGAAAGTGGCTCACCCTGAGTGGCAGTGGCAAATATATATATATATATTTTGGCACTGTACATGACCAAAAAAACAGATCCACAGTATCTATATCTTTAATACATTAACTAAGACACGGTATACATCCTGTTCCTTATAGGCAGTGATCCCTGTTTGTGTTTGACCTTATGAGAGGTTGTTTCTGGTGCGACCCCTGAACAGCCTGGCCACTCAGACCCACATATGCCTTCCTCTGAAGACAGAGCCCAGACTGCCAAACAGCTGCTGCTCTCCTGACCAGACTGGCCCCGCAAACCCCATCATGCAACATGCCGCAGGGCCAGTTGCACAACATTTGCACATGTGGACACATATGGGCGCCCATGCGCTCACACGCAAGGCCGGGAAACATGCGGAGAGTTGGACAGACAATTTAACACGAGAGCATTCCGTGTACCCTTCCTACTTCGCTGTATGGGATGCGTCTGGGTGAAGCTGAGTGAAATGACTGAAGGTTGCACGTGAAAATCCAAAAGTGGGAGGGGAACAGACGGCAACGCATTTCAATAGACAGGACAAGTGCAAACCATTTACACGTTCCACATTTCTTTCTCTTTGTTGTGTGCAATCACGTCAACTGAACCATGAGGGAACAGTTCAGTGTGTGAGCAAATCAAGAATCAATGTAATGATATGGCCCATTAAGTTATGAAATGAGGTTCTTCACAAATTGTTTTGCTTCTAGTAGATTTCTCCAAACAGGTTCTTCTGTAATGGGCTGGAAAGACAAACACCTCTATCAGTAAGCCAACTTCAGGCTCAGCGCTGGTTTCTACTTTTTGCCCGCGTATGTCGGGTACCGTAGGCGAGGAATCTCGTGTTCCAAAGCGTCGATTTTTCGTGCACCTCACTGCCCGTAATACGCAGATCGGTAATAACAAGCTGCCTATGATGTGACTTAGCAGTTACCCATAATTGTCGATTTTCCAGACAAGTATCGACAATAAATGTGGCTTTGACTGAAATCGTTAACCTACAAGACGCCACGAAGACAGAAATGCTAAAGAGTCAATCAAACGTAAACCCCACATTGCACTTTCCAACCGGCCATGCTCATATTCTGATATTAATTTCATCAACAGTGACTAAGTTAATGTGGCGTGACGGTTGTAATTATAAACATAATAAGGAATGCAACCACCCCATTATGATTGGGGACACGTGGGGAATCGGTGAGCAATCATGTATGCTGCTTGATATTTTAAACCTTGTCTGAACAGCCCATTTCAGCAGGGTGTTAGCACCTTGTCGCCACTCATCAAATTAAAATGTTGAACCTGAACAACACCAACACACACTGCTGAATACCAAATGAGGAGAAAAAGACCACCGTATCTATAAGTTCAACAACCTCATAATGTGTCACACATGGACGGTGCCCTCAATGTCGATCAATTCTAAAGAATCGTGCTTATATTTTTTTTTGGGGGGGGGGGTGAAAG
>JAFBJU010000867.1:498806-609689 GCA_016785305.1 Colistium nudipinnis
GAAAGACATTTTGCTCTACGTTATTACATATGAATTCATGCCTACACCGTAAAAACATATATATATTTTTTTTTTCTTTTTGAAAGAGCTGTAGAGAGAAGTTAGTTAGTGGCAGTTTATATATTCAAAAAAGTAAAGTTTAGGAAGAAAACTTCATACTTGGTAATATCTCTAAGAGAATTAGGGACTTGGGAAAACGTCCGACTCAGCACTTTCAAACACCCAGTACTCGGTTAAAATCTTTACCAGCTATATTTAGAGCAAAGATAATATGAGGATAATGTGAGGCTTAATTAAGCTGCTGGAGGATTCATCTAAGAGTGTAATTACACCTTCAGCCAAAGCCATACCGTAATATAGAGGCCGTGGCAAAGTAGGAGAATGTAAACATGCAACAGCGCAAAAGGCAATGTTCATACTTAGAAGATTTTATAATATTTCAGGTAGCAGATCAAATGGAGTAACAGGCGTTCTCAGCCGAAAGCTGAGCTCTTCCATTATCGGTCACGTGCTTAACTCATGGTGAAAATAAAAAAGAAACTCCCACCGTTCCACACACCTCCCCTCGCATTGATTAGCAATTAAGAGCCACTGTCCAGAACATAAGTCCACATTACTGAGAGAATGAGAAAAAAACGACATGTACATTAAGGGTTCACTTAAAGCCACAATCCTGTCCCTGGGCTCCAGCCGGGGTCTTAATAATAAAGTTAGTGGCTGTCATAATGTACCCCCTGTGGATCATAGTTCATTAACAGCCTGCAGCCATACGACAGTATGGGGGAGGGGCTGTCACTGTATTGATTATAAACCCCTTCATATACACATAGAGCGACACACACTAAAACACCCCACACCTGACCCATAGCTGCCTTACACTGGGGCCAGTTGGTGATGATTCAGCACTTTTCCTACAGCAGCAGAGTTGAGCTAAATGCAGGACGGGAGGAAGAGAGAAAGACGAGGAGGAGGAGGAGGTGGAGAAATATGAGGAGGAGGAGGAGGAAGATGGGTGCTGGTATCCAGCCAACCCATCACTGTAGAAAACGCGGGGTGGGCGGAAGGGTAAGAGTCGGTGGATGGGGGTCGGCGGTGATGTCATCTGACGCTCGGAGTGATGGATAACCTTCCCGAGACGAGAGGGACACACGTGCATGTGCACTCACATGTAAACACAAAAACACACACACATTGGTAGGCAAACAATTACAGCAAAGGCAAGCGTTTGTGCCCTGAGACAGAGATGGAGTAATATAATAGGAATATGAATATTCAAGTACGGAAGTTACTCATGAACACACACACACACACACACACACTCACACAACGACACACACTCAACAAGGCGTCCACCCACGAACAGAGTTTTCTCCTGGCATTAAAGCTCGTCTTTGGCTCTGATGTCTTGTCACTTATCTTAAGCGCTGGGGGGGATGTGTGCGGCTGGGGGAGGGAGGGAAGGTGGGAGGGGGGGGATGACACACAGGCCAGCTCCATTCTGCTGACTGCTCAACTTTAGGCGTTGGCGAGCGGAGATTAACAATGACGGAATGTACTAACATCCATCCAGCGCAGAGCGTGATTCATTTTCACTTTTTTTTTTTTTTTTTTCTTGGCCATCCAGATTTTAAATCATCTCAAGTTGAGGCTCATCTGACAAAGAGCTATTGGGCCTTTGATGTCGGTGTGTATAATTTATCATAGTTTGCTCTAGCTTTACTGTATATCTGTCTTCCCTTGGAAAAAAAAAAAAAAAAAAAGACTGAAACAGGCGATGTAGGAACCAGCCACGATCACACAGAGAACTTTTCCATTTTTGTGTCTTGCTGTAGAAGATTCACAATTATGGTCGTTCAGAAATTGTACCATTAATGTATTTGAAATGATCTGCAGTAAAGCAAAATGGATATCATACAAGGTTTTTAAACCTATGAACATGTCCATCAGCAAGGTTTTGAACTTTGCGTTTGCACCCGTTTCCCGCCTTTTTTTTTCTTTTCTTCCCGCAGAACTACCTCATTCCACACTCCTACGTGAATTTCCCCCGGCTCCACTTCAAACTTGCACCGCTCTGTGCCTTTCCTCTGAGAGCTCGCCGTTTGGCGCAGGGGCAGATTTTGGCTCGTCCTCTTCCACTTTCTTTCTTTCAGTCTTTCTTCCCGCCCTCTTTGTCTCTCCGTCTCTGTCACGCTCTCCCGCTCCCCTCGCGTGCTTTTCGTTCACTCTCGCTCCTTTTGTCAACCTCCTCTTGCGCGGAGAGCGAATGTCTATTTTAAGCGACGTGCCATCCACCAGCCGCGCCACCCCCTCCCCCTCCCCCCGACCCCCCCGCACAGACACAGCCCCGAGGAGAGGACTGGCACAAGTGAAGCATGTTGAGTGTAAGTATCCGTGTGCATGCGGGTAGTGAGCTGGAGAAGAACACACTCCCTTATCCATAGTTCCAACAATTCACAACCTAAGACAATCCCTTCACACGTCCATAATAAGCCTGAGCCACATTGTCACAGTTTGCGGTGTGTTTGCTCGACATACTTTCAATTATAAGCCGAGCTCGGAGGTCGTCATCGGTGCTGTCCTCCGAAATGCCGCTCTTTTTGGGGTTTTAATGACAAATGTAACGAATGGTTTCACGGTTGTGTTGCGAAACGAAATTAAAATATCTAGACATTAGTCACGGTTCCAAAATGCTAATTGGAACCGCACACATTTTGTAGGTGAAATACTCGGCAGGTCTTTGTTTGTGTAAAAGAACTTCAGTCATTCAAGTGGTGCAAAGCGCCGTCAGAAAATGCAGGAAAATCTGAAAAAAAGTGAATTTGAACACAATGCTCATCTGCTCGACAGATTTAAGCTCAGGTTGCCGACGAACTCTTTTGTACGCCATGTCGATGGTTGCCTTCGGTGCCCCCCCCCCCCTAGTGTCAGAGAGAGGTCGGGGAAAACAACCTACATCGTTGAGGTTGGAGCGCGTGCTGCGGAATGGTGCGACAGCTTTCTTCCTCTTCCCCAGAACCCAGCATCAATTTGGCCGTCTTGCCGCCTTCTACTAAATGGGGAACCTCCGCGGCAGGCACCTCCACTGAGTTGTAAAGCGCCATGCATCCCATTGGTGTGACGTCAAACCATTGAGTCCATGTTGTCGAAGCGTCGGTTTCTTGGGTGACACAGTCGTGGTGTTACACGTGCAGACATTATATTCAGCCTTTCATGGGCAGCCGGATAACGTGTACACCACTAGGCGACAGTATGTAAAATACCCGTGAACAGAGTCAATCTTCTGCCGCAATTGAAATGTGCATTCCCCGCCGCATACATCCCTTGTTTGAACAAATGTGTTTTCAGCCTTTTTTGTCCCAAACATCTCGCCCTCGTTCTGCTCCCTTTCTCGCTCTCTCTCTCTCCCCCCCCCCTCCCTCTCTCGCTCTGATAGCCGAGTGTGAGATGACTCGCGGGACGAGGCAAAGCGCCGGGCACACACGGCTCCCAGGTAATGAGAAATGATGTTGGTGTCAACGGTGGAATCGTCCAAATCATCCCTGAGCTGAGTTACATAATTCATATATCATTCTTTTGCTCCCTCCTCCTCTTTTATCCGTTATCACTGCCTTGTCCTCTGGCACGCTCTCCCTCGCTCACTCTCAGTTCAAACAGATTTCATTTCTATTCCTCCATGTCCCAGTGACACCGCCGCTCCTCCGAGAGGCGCGTCGCTGGGATGGGAGCGCGGATCGAGTCACCCATCACGGCAAGGCATGCTGGGAAAGGCCAGGAGGTAGAGAGACGAAATGGAAGTGTATGTGCCACGAGTGTGCCTGTATGCCGGTGTGTGCAGCAGCTTTTATCCTTTATTTGCCTGTTTCTATTTATTTTGAATCTGTTTCTCAGGCTACGCTTGATGTGCCCGTTTCTTGTTTTATTCCCTTTATATATTTTGTGTGTTTGTGTGTTTTCGTGTCGTTTCGCCCGGACCTTTCATACTCCGTCTCTGATCTCAAAGCGGCTGTCTGGTTAATAGATTTACATATGGGTAAAAAGGAAGATTCCCTTATGTGCCCAAATAAAACACGGCCACAAGTTTTCAAAGCGTTGCAAAAAATACTGCAAACAGGGACATAGAGTTTGACTGGCTGCGTTCAAAAGTATAAAACTCCAGCAGCACCTCTTGTGTCCTGTCCGTTTAATCTGCAGAGCCCAAATGGACTCCGCCGGATTGTTTGTTTTTTTTGGGGTGGGGGGGTTTTTGGAATCTGAATGGGGAACACTTTCCGGGGCCGGGCCTGAGTCTGCATTGGGCAGGTTGCAGGTGAGATAGAGTGGATAATATGAGCAGAGAGATGAAGTTGACCCCGGCCCTTTTCATCTCTGGCCCTGCTCCGCTCCCCGGCCCCGGCTCCGTGCTCAGCCTGCCAGACACTTCCTCGAACGAAAATATACCGTTAACCGTGGACCCGGAGTCACTCCAGCCTCTATCTCTCTTTATTTCCCCCCCCCCCGGTTTGTCTTCGCTGTGATTCATTGTTCCTTTTCTACTGACTGTCTGGAGCACAGTGTTTGCACTGCCTCTCTTGATGTACACATAGGCAGCAATTTTTGGCACAAACACACACCCACAAACAGTCACATGCATTCTACCATTTTTCCCTCTCACCCCGATATACTCCTTCCTCCCTCCTCTGCCCCCCCCCCCCCCCCCCCCCCCCCCCCCCCCCCCCCCCCCCCCCCCCCCCCCACCCACCCTCACGCTCCCTCCTCCTCCTCCTCTCTGCAGCGGGGGTAGGAAATATTGGCTGTATTGGCATGTCTCCTTTCATCACCCCGCCATTTGTGAGGTGGATCGAGAAGAGTGTGCAGACCTGGGAGAGTGTGTTGAGGCATAAAGGACCCTCTCAGCCCTGAGCCAAGCCCTGTCCATACAACTGAGAGCCCAGACGGTGTGATTCAGCCCTCCTGAAACCTGGCCAACTCTTACACACACACGCCCACACACACACACACACACACACAGAGGCACTCAAAGAGAAAGTCACAGGCATCCTCTTGCCTCCCTTCAGTCACCACAGCAATGGTGTACTGGGGGGGGGTGGGGGGGGGAGTGGGGGGCAGCTCTGTAACTCTTACACACACACGCCCACACACACACACACACACACAGAGGCACTCAAAGAGAAAGTCACAGGCATCCTCTTGCCTCCCTTCAGTCACCACAGCAATGGTGTACTGGGGGGGGGTGGGGGGGGGAGTGGGGGGCAGCTCTGTGGTTCTCAATCCTCGGGGCAAGGTCACTTTTGCCTGACTTGACTCGTGTCGGAGAGACACGAGGACTGGAGAGAGAACAGGTTAAGACGGACTTCTAACAAACTTCCCACAAAACAGATTCAACTCCCTCCAGGGCAAACACATAAATTCATATATGTGTGTATGGGGCAGCTGTCATGTTTCTTAGACTTGAATGCATGATTTAGTGGGAGAGTGATGGAGAGGGTCATAAGCATGAATCCATAACCCACGGGGAGTTTGACTTGGATATTTGTATGATTGCATGAACCGCAAGCTTAATATAATTCTGGGGGCGTGACACTGCAAATCTCACTGAGAAATTATGTTTTTTTTTTGTTTTTTTTGGGAGAGCAAATGAATGTTGTTTTGGACTAGTTTGCTGTCGTGAATGATTTTTCCTGCTTTTGAAAGAAACCTTTAGGCAGAAAAACTCATTTGAATAATATTTGAACCATCAAACTCCAGACCAGAATTAAACATTGAGCACAACATCAGTTGGAATTATTTGCAATAAGGTTGAATGGCAAGAGAGTGGCAATCCGCCCCGTGTAACATTTCTAAAAGGCTATATTTTCAGCCCGACGCACCTGATCTTTCCACTGACATCCTTTGTGACTTTCATTGGGGGAGTTTTACACAGTACAAAGGGCCTACATGTTATTTGATATGTCAGACTTTATCACGACATTGTGTCCTGTTGCAGAAAGTGCGCATTAGTCGTGGCCTCATTGTGTCCAGGTGGGTTAGTATCGTGGCATCGCCGCTTCCTTGAACGACCAGGAGACCTTCTCTGCGCCACAGTGTATGCGCCCACCCCCTCCTACTTGGAAACAATGAAAGACTGACCCGCCACACAGGTTCAGGCCGGTCCGTCCACATGTGAGCCCGGAGGTGCCCAGGGGACTCGCTGAACCCACGATGGTAGCCTCAAAACTCAAAACAGTAAACTGGTGAAAATATTTGCATATTACAAGCAAACTTCCTCATTGCTTGACTCTGGAAAAGTGTTTGTAGTAAAGAAATGAAATACTATTATACCATTATTTTTTTGTCAGTTTAATTTCAAATTCAATCCTTTTAAACACGAAAAAAAAATTGTATTTTTTTCTCCCGTTATTTAAAATGATTTATTATATTATTTCATCGACGCAGATGGCTCAGAGTTCATGGATGAGCAGTTCAGCGGGAGCCAAGACGTTTTCGGCGGCTACACGTGCGGGTGAGGCAAAGTGAATAGTATTGTCAATACTTTTTAACAAGAGTGGACCAAATGTGCTGTATTTGATGCATGGACCACTGAGGACTAGTGAGAATGAGAGGAAAGAAGAGAGGAGAGGAAATAAAGAGAGGGAGGGAGGAGGGGGGGGGGGAAGGGTGACAAGCGCCATAACGTCCTCTGAGATGCATTTGGACAGAGTGAGCATCTGTCAAAACAAGGCAGCCTCAACGGCCGCCTCACTAATGGCTATGGACGTGAGCGACAGAAGGGGAGGAGAGATGGGGGCGGGGGGGTGGCACTTGCACGTTCAAAGAGACACACAAGTTTGCTGCTGCGGGCGTGCGCACACACACACGCACACAAATTGCACATGCACAACAGCTGCAACTCTCTCTATTTCTTTTTTTCTTTTCTTGCTGGCAGCCGATTCCACCAATCATCTGATGCTGAATTTCTACAAAGCCACACTGTAATAGATATTGAACTACTTTCATGTTTTGATGCGTGTGCGTGCGTTACGCACGCAAATACTGTATGTGTACGAGCGCCGTGTGTGTGTGCATGTTTACCTTGGGTGTATTTGGTTGCCAAACACCTTGCACCATCTCTCATTGTGATGAATTGGTTGCCGTGTCAATCATTCATCTGAATATTTTTTTTTCCCTTCTTCATTTTTTTCAAAGCAATTTGTGCAGAGTCTCTCTCTCTCTCTCTCTCTCTCTCCCTCTCTCTCTCTCTCTCTCTCTCTCTCTCTCTCTCTCTCTCTCTCTCTCTCTCTCTCTCTCTCTCTCTCTCTCTACCACCAGCAATTATCCTTGTGTTTAAATCACAGAGTTGGAAGGAAATGTGACTCTGCATGTCAGTTATAACAGGAACATTGCCCACACTGACAATATCATGATTTTTGACACCGTTCCAAATTACCTTAAATCAAAAAGACTTCCCACTTTGACACTGCACTGTGTTTGATGGGAAATGTAGGAGATTTAATACACCAGAATGAAAAGAAGTTTTAGACTAATATTTCCTTTCCCCTCCCCCATGTCTCTACAGAGAGTAAAAATACCACAGTGTTAGCCAGCTCTCAAATGCCTGAGGCTACTTCAAATATGCACAGCAGGAATCTATGCAAAAAAACATAGACTACCATTATGAATGCAAACTAAATTACCCTTTCACAGAAAAATATTAATTAAATCCCCCACCATTTGTAACCAACATTTATGAGACTGCCTCCGTTAACGGTGTTAATGCATTACTATATGTAAATGTGTGCTTATAACCAAAATGGCACTTCTGTATTATTTTTTCATAGTGTTATTGTCTGCATATAATACATTTGAATATTTAGTTAAAAAGGCAATCATAAGCAATTGATGCACACAAGTATAACTAAAAATGCGGTATAGTGGTATAATTACACAGAACACAGAAAGATAAACATCTTCAAAATTCAAAGGCAACAGCTTGATCGATAATTTATGTACATGCACATGCAGAAGATACCTAAAAGAAAAACAACTGAACTCGGAAATTAAAAGGCTAAGACTGTTGGTAGTCATTTTCAAGGAAAGAGCTCCTTACATTATACTATCAGGGCGAGCTCTGTGCCCAACTCCACCCACTCCATATTTTAGAGCATGCTATAAAGTGGCCAAGAGACTGAGATGAATAATTTGAATATTATACTCTCCATTTCTGCCAATAGATCCCGCTAAATCCTACAAACCGGACCTCAGAGTGTTGAGTGTGTTTTCATACGCTCAGCAAAAAAGCAAAGTGCATTTACTAACCTGCTGATGAGATGCCATGTCGGATTTATGGGAGAATTCTCCAGAAAAACAGAGAGTTAAAAGCGCCACTTTAATATTAATCATATTTAAAAAGGTCACCTGTGCAAGCCGCTTATTACGACGTATAGTAACATTTTACTGTTAAGTGACCTCTGGTGGCTTGGCAGAAGCCAAAGAGGTCGTTCAGTCATGTAGTAGCCTGCTCCCGTGACCAGTCAGTAACCTTAATTGGAAATGACTATATCGACATATATGGTCATTTATTTAGTGGAGGAAATGGGAAGTGGCAATGGCTTGGGGATGGACGGATGGAGGAGGTGCTAACGTGTGTTGTTTTGGATGACATTTTCAATATTTTCCAAGCCCTATAGAGGTAAAAACTATTTTTTTATTAATACTGTCTTACCCAGTGTTGAGGTACCAACGTTTGTTTTGAGGTACTGATATTGTAATTTCCTTTTTGCCTTTTTTTATTTTTTTTGAATAGAGACTGGTTAAAGCATCTGCTTTAAGATCCCATACCTAGATCACACAAACGTCACCTCTCTATCTTTCACTCCGCGTGTGTGTGTGTGTGTATGTGTGTTTTTGTTACACACCCACAGACATACGCACACACAAAGAGCATTGCATGGTGTGTTTTTGTTGGGATTTTGACAAACAACAACGGTGACCTTTAAGGGAGGCGAGGCAGCGTGGCTGTGATCACAGGGAATGGAAACGGAGCCAGAGTGAAATGTCAACCGTCCCTGTGGTCTTAGCACCGACGCAAAACTGCCAGAAAAGAGAGCGAGCGAGCGAGTGTGTGTGTGTGTTTTTGTATTTGGGCGTGCGTGCGGTCATTTTGCGAAGGGGATTTTTTTTTTTGTTTGGTGTTTGCGTGTGGGTATTTGTGTCCATCAGCGTGTAAAACATGTGTCGGTCTGCTGTGTGCGGCTGGAGAGCGTATTGTCTGCGTTGTTGTTTTTTTTTTTGTTTTTTTTCGGTCAAGTTTGGGGGGTTGGTGCGAGAAGTTTGCCTTCAAGGCATTCGGCCAGAAAGCTTATCTCACATAGAAGCGTTCTGTTCACAAAGTCTTTTCTGGCAGAGAGAGACAGACGGACGTGTCGGACGCCAGGTGAATTAGTACAAAAAGTGACAGTGTGGAGAGAGGAGGTCAAAGCACAGCTATGAGGTTTTTACTTATAGCAAATACGAAAATATGGACACAAGGAAAAAAAAAATCGACGAAACAAATGGAGGTACTCTTGGACCAGTGCTTGATCTGGGTAACTTCCAAACATACATTTATTTCAGCAGACGCTTTTTTTGGATAGGGGGGATAACATCTTGGTTATAGAAACCTATTAACCAAACTAAGCTGTAATAAACAAAACAATGACAACTTTAGCACATAAAGCGCTGCCTCTGTTCCTTTTTTTTTATTCATTCTTGTTCATTTCCTGTCCAATGTTGTGGCAAATATGAATAGCGCTATGGTATTTACTGCATTGCTTTTGCATACCCGTACATTACCATAATGTTAATGCCTTCTGTCTCTTGTGGGTCCTATATGTCGTACATGTCACCATCTTTTCCCCTGTGCACAAACATTAAGCACACGTACCAGCCGCCCTTTGAGATTTATATCTGTCATCCTGGTTGGAATATTAGAAAGAAATTAAAAATAAATCACAGCACATGCTGATGCTGCTCCGTCACTTGTTCTCGGGTGTCACCTGGCTTTTAACCTCTGTGCACGGTTCCCGCCACGGCGTCAGTCGCGTGAGGGTCAGTACAGTCACGTGACGAATGTGTGAAAAGGTTTGACGTTGACACCCTACGCCTTGCGACGATGGCCTTGCCATCATGCTGAAGATCCACTCAGTATACAGCGGTGCCTCCACTGCTCATCCAAATAAAACTCCAAGCAAACAAGAGCCAGTTGAGCCTTAGCCTTAGTAGTATAGCACAAAAAGCCAAGATGAAGGATTTTAAACCACGCAGCGTATTGAAGTTTGTTCAATTGCAGTGATTTCATTCATTGATCTGTTTGTGACTCGTTTTGACATCCAACTTTTGACTGATACTGCGTGCCTCGACCTCGCAGAGCAAGTCCAATTATGTTATTCCATCGTGCATAATCCCCTCAACCTTGTTGTGTTTTCAGTCGAGTGGTTCGGTAAGGGGGAATGTGAAAATTGTGCTCTCAGGTGTTTCCACTCTTGTTAATGAGTTGTATCCAACGTGCGAGTATAGTCTGATTTTATGTATGGGAGACCAGCTCCGAAAGAAACTTGGGTTTGAAGATTTCAAAGAGAAGAAGAGTTTTTCCCTGTGGAGTGGTTTCAAAAGCAGCAAGATACATTTTTAAATTCTTTCATATGAGCTCAGCCTCACAATCAATATAAATGCCTCCTGTCTTTTGCCAGAGAGAGGGTTGTAAAAGAAGCAAATTTCGGACTTTTTAATTTTATCTTTGTGGGACGTAGTCAAGGCATCGCAATAATTCATATGCCAGTGGCCAACTCTCATATTTTCATATTTTAAACGTTGCGGCTGGATCTTACAGCCAGGCCGCTCGTTTAATTCCTCGCACTTTGTTCAGCAGAATGCCACGGCGGGGTTGACATTTAGGGCCAAGGCTTTTTAACAACCGCGGTGTCCTCATACCCGTCAGGCAGAAAAAACAACATTGTTGGATGTTAATTGCACTTATTGTGCAAATAAAAATGCAGGAGGTGGATCACCTGGAGGGTTTTTTTTTTTTTTTTTAAAGGGTGCGCGAGTAGCCGCGAAGGAGCCGGTAATCCAGATTCCACATAATGCACACCTGAGCCGCCGTGGGTCTAGTAGAGCACAGGGAGGCACAGCGTGTGTGGATCTGGCACAGTGTGATGTCGGGGGCCCATCTGTCACAGCAGTTTGCATACTGGAGGAATGGGAGAGGCTCCATGGGGGTTATTCACCCTTTGAAACACCAAGAGGTATAACCTACACCACACACACACACACACACACACTTGTATATACCCTGCTTTCCACCGTGGGAGGCATACATTTAATCACAGGAAATTTGATTTCAGACTGTGCTTGTGTATGCAGGGCCCACGGACCAGTAATCAGATTGTATCATTCTGTATCACACATTGTACTCTATCATATTGCATGGCGGTGTGTCACATTGTATCATATCGTGTCTTATCATGTTACCGTATTGCGCTGCAATGCAAAAGTATCCTGTGTTCGTCTTTTGTCCTTCTGTTAATAAGACGCATGATATTACGGTATTGTATGTAACTACAGAAGAGTGACAGCGGAACATTTGACACATTCAAAGCATTCTAAAACGTTTAAACGAGAAAAAGAAGCTACGGAGGATAAGACGTGTTTCTTTTTTTATTCCCGCCTGGTTCATTTGTTTTCTGAATAATATTTATTTTACCTTAAAAGAAAAAATATATATATACTGTATATATGTGAAGATGAGCATATTTCAGGACCCACACACATTACATGTATTTTAAAGTTCAGGGGGATAAATTATGTTTGGAGTTTGCAAAGTTTTCGATATGTAGTTCTAGAAACACCATTGAGTTATTATACAACAATTTACTGTTATGTTCAAATCGTGGAAACGTTCACAACTGTTTCATGCACTTTTTCACACAAATCCTTTGGGAAATTCGTAACACCAGACATAAATCCAACAGCTTTGTGCGGGCTAAATAACTGGACCCCCCCGACTATAAATAAATAGGAGTTTGAGGGTCGGGACCTGGTTTTAGGGTTCGGGGCGGGATTAGGCTTCGGGTTAGGGATTCGGTTTCGATGGTTGAGGTAAGGGTCGGTACGGAGCCACGGAATGTTTCAAGGACCTAACGAGTATAGTAAGATAAGGATGTGTGTGTGTGTGTGGGTGGGTGGGTGGGTGGGTGGGTGGGTGGATGAATGAGCTCCTGGGCTGTATTGGTATTTTGAAACGTGATTGACAGGGAAGAAGTCTATTAGGTGAGATTGTTAACAGAGTTGAGCCTGTTATCTGCTCCAGGCAGCCGTGAAAGGGGGACGGCTGATTCACAAGGAAGCTATTGAGAATTTCAAAGGTGTTGCCTGACTGATTTGGGCCCGGGCCCACGTCACACCGAGACGGCGAGCCACCGCGCTTGTTCTTGGATCCATGCTGATCAATGCGCTCCCACATTCTCCCCCTCCCTTCGCGCCGTCTGTTTCACTGCCCCTTGTTTTCCCCAATACCTTTCTCCTGTGTGTCACAATTGGCGGTGCTTTAAGTCTCTCCTTCTTTCTAATTTCGCTTTCGCCTCTCCCCGCGATACAAATCTCGTCTTCTCCTCGGGACTGCACTCGATACAGAAAGAAGCGTCGCTTAACCCAAACAACAACTTTATCTGCACAATTAAATATCCGGAGACAACTAATCAGGCCGCAACATTTGCACAGGTGAGACAAAAAGTAAAGGAAGTCAGCAGACTTGCTTACACTGTCATTTTGGATCTTGTCCTGGGGGCATGAATATTTTATATTCTGGTTGTTTATGTTGCTTGTAAGCATTATTTGAAGAGCCATATCCACCCCGTGAATTTCTCACCCAACTTAATACGCTTTGCAATGTAGAAACTCGTCAAAAGGACCAAAGAAAAGGAACTTTAAGGGAACGAGTAGAGATGTGAATCCAACGGGGCACAAAATGTGTGCTTGTGGGGTTGAGTCGGGGTCTGTCAGGTGCTGCTGGTGTGCTCCATGAACTCTGCTTGACCTTGGATTTGATCTACCAAACATTGCCAAGGGGATGCAATGAATTCATGTCCGCCTGCCTACGCCTGTGTGTATATGCCCGTGTGAATGCGTGTGTGACAGCGTGCAAGGTTATCCGTTGGCCAAGGCAAACGAACATTCAGCCCCAACATCCTGTCGGTAGCGGCTCAGCGCGCTCACACAGACACACGCGCGTACACGCTGAGATTCACGCAGACACCAACGTCACCGCCGCACACTCGAACATGTAACAAAACAATTGAACACACACACACTCCGTGCAACAGGAAAGGCCGGCGTATCCTCTGAGCGGTGGGCAGGACCCCAGAGGCTGTGTGCGGGGGCTCATTGGGCCTGGCTCTCAGAGATGTGATTAACCAGTTCAGAGGGAGGTGAGGGGAGCGGCTCGGGGCCACGGGGAGCTGCTCCGGTAGGAGTATTACCCAAAAGAGCTTCTGCCGTGCTGATCCGGAGGAGCTGACAGTGGCAGGGCGTGTTCACGGATGTCAGTTTGTGCAGACAGTAAAAGTCCAATTCCACAGATGACGCTTTGCTTCCAAAAAAGCTTTTTTCCTAACCCTGTTAGGATTCAGTGAAATAACGGCAGGTGGATTTGCAGGCTCATTTAAAAAGAAAGAAAACTCACGGTGGCCTGAAAGACTGGAGACAAAATCTTGGCTGAAACTTGATCAGCAGTTTCAATTTGGAAAGCAACGTTCACTTATGAGCTGTTGTCTCTCTGGATATTAAAGAGCTTTGTCTGCGTATCGGCCTCCATTTGTTGATTTTAGCTTTATGTAGAAGGGGTTGGGCATAAATTGGAAAATAATAAATAAATGAATGTCAGGAAGCGCAACCTTTGTTTTTCTAGGGCCCGACATCACTTGAATAATCAACCCTTCATCAAAGCATTCTCAGAAAACAGGCTAATAAAGAATAAGGGAATATAGGAAATAAGAAACCCAAGTGATTAGACATTGTTTTGCAATGCCTTTGCCCACAGCTACCTAAATGCCGTCCCCTCCCCTATACTGACCGCTCATACAATGGCCTGATTGTCGCAATGTTCTTACTCTATTGAATAAATAGCAGGAAACGCTGTTTTCTTCTTTTGTTCTTTGATTGTCGACATGGTGCTTTGGACGGTTAATTCAACATTGAATACAATGTAAGTCGTTCATTATCTTCAGAGCCATTTTTTTCTTTTTTTTTTGTATTTGATCCCGTCTGTCGAAAAGTCGAACTCTAGGTTGAGCAAACGCTCAGTAAAAATTGTGATTCTGTAACTAGGATAGAAAATAAAGAAAAAATAAACCGACAGTTGCACTGTGAGTGACTTGGAAGTCGTGCGGTCCTGCGCCGATTCTTGCTTCATGAGTGCTGATTTCCTCAGAGGCGCAGGATAGATGAAAACATCAAGGTGTGAAATAAATAACACATGATGGGAAGTGTGTAAATACTGCATTCTCTCGACCTCCCCGCACACTCTCTCTCTAACCACCCACCCACCCGCCTGCACGCACGCGTACACACGGGCACACACACACACACACGCGCAAGCATGGCATGTCCCCGGGATGAAAGCAGTAACTGGCATCTGAGATAAGCAAATGCCTTTGAGCGGCGTCCCTCACATCCACGCCGATGCATTATTGATCATGACTCCTCATAGTGTGGGGATTTTACCTCAGCCAGCAGATGCCCCAAGGTGAGCATCGCCAGATGAGCCACTGGTAACGTTTCATTTCAGTGAGTCACTCCCTCTGTCCTCCTTTTTTTTTTTTTTTAATTGATCTAAAAATTCCTAAACGGAGTCATTTTAATGGATGAGGGTATGCAGAGGCTTTGCACTTGCATTTATACAGTTCCCTGTAGATCCTTGATAAATATAGTATAGAGTGGGTGTAGTTTGGCTCCCCAGCCCAGATGTGCAGTAACAATGGTGCTGCTGGATTAAAGACCCACATATATTTTTGATGTGGGGACACTCCCACAGGGAAAGAATAGCAAACATCACAAGGTATGTTTGATACAAGTAACTTCTTCAAACAACTTGCTTCTTTGACTGTTACTATTTATTATATATATGTACAACTTTAAAAGAATATTCTGACATGTTGGGGAAATATGCCTATTCACTTCCCTGCCAAGAGTTTGATAAAAAAAAAAAAAAAAACTGGGATGTGTGTTTAAATAAAAAGCTACAACCAAAAGACTGTTAATAAAAGCTTTATGATTAAAGGGAGATGCACTTATGAGCATTAAAAAAAAAAAGGCTCATTAATGAACATTTCATATCTTTTGTTTGATTTACGAAAATGTTGAAGTGTTATTGAGAAAAAAATACCAGTTACCAGGCAATGTCACAGTGACAACAAAACCTTTTGATAGGCTACGCCAAGAGTGGTATTTGTCTTGTCAGGTTGTTCTCAGCGAGTCTGAAAATAAGTGAATGTTCCAATGCCTTAATGTTAGCACTCCAAAATGGAAAATACAAATAAGACAAATAGACAAATAAATAAATGTATCTCCCTATAAATCTTTTTTTTTTTTTTTATCGTCTTGTGCTTTTGCCCTTTTAATTGCTGGGTTTGAATTGTTGTTAATTATCCTCGGGTCTTTCTCTGTCTATTTAATTCTCAGTTTGCAGGTGGAGAGTAATATTGCCATGGTCTCCTGGTGCAGGGAAGGCTGAATTGGCCTGTTCTCGTTAGCTTGGTTAAGTAGTCCGGGGCTAGGCTTTAATTAGTGTGAAACGATTAATGATGCGTAAAGGGGAAGGAGAAGGTTTAAAATTAACTCTTGAATGTCCATGGTGGCGCAGTGTCTGAATTCACCGTATGAAAGTAAAGGGGGTACCAAAGTATTATATTTTCAAATCAAGCTGTCAAAGGCCAATTTTTTGCATCAGTAAAGCAAACGAAATCAATGACTCGCATTGTAGCAATTTCCACAGAATTGAGAAATTATCGATATTTGGTTTTCTGTGAATGGTGGAGAGCAAAAAGCGAGTATGCAGTGGTAGGGTAAAAAGGACTAACAAGTTTAAAATTGCAGGGGTAAAAATAATCACTGTTAATATACAGTTACATACAGGGGTCATTTCATCGGCTCAGCCGACAATATTTCAGCATTAAAGATTAAAAAAAAAAAAAATTGCACACAATGGCCAGTTACTGCTTTCATTTGCTCTCCACAGGAGCTCTTCACCAGATCCTCATTTCTCGCTTTCTGCTAACCACCTCAAACAATGGACTTCTCCTTTTCCTCTGCCTCATCCCCTCCCGTAGACCCTACTCCTATTCCCCGTGCTCTTATCTTGGCCGGAGCTTCCCCCCGACCCCCAACCATCGTGCTTGTTGCTATCTCTCCCAGCCGGGGTAATCCACTCCTCCCCATGTGTCTGATGCCCACTGCACTCGGTGGTGCCCTGGATTATCGCTCCACAGCCCCCACGGTGCAGTGCCGCAGCTGAAGGGGAAACCCGGCGCGCTCCCTGCGAGAGGCCGGTGAGCCCGATCCCTCCGACACTCTTGAGGGCTGACACCACCGTTTTCGGAATTTAGTGCTAGGTGGTGAGAGAGCGAAAAAAGGGAAAAAAGAAAGCAGATGCATACTGGCACAGTATATTTGATCGTCCCCTTTCCTTGGGCTAGTGTCACTACGTTAAACAAATGTCATTCACTATTTGCAATGTGGTCCAACACATAGAGTACTGGTTTGTGGAGAATTTAGTTGAATATTTGCTTTATAAAGTCAACATGAGATCATTCAACATTTTACATCGTGAATTGTTGTTGGCCAAAATAAAATATACTGTTAAGGTTTTGGTGAGTGGGGAAGTAAATATAAACAGTATGTATAAAACATACAGCGTGTGTAGCATTATTTAAATTTTAAGCTATATATAATGTCAGCACACACTCATTAACACTGAATATTTCATGACCCCCCCCCCCCGCGTGAATATGATATCATCTACTTTAGTTCCAGTTTATCAGTCAAGCTTAATGCCACAGAGAGGCATTATGTTTGTCACCGAGGTAATGTGGCTTCCACGTTGCAAAATGGCTCCTATACTGCACAATTGCATTTTTATACAATGTCATTTTATGTAACCGTAAATGATGGCGCCATAAATTCAGCCTGAATGGTTGGGCTTGTGAATTATAGCAGTAATTATTATGAAAATGTATCATGTTGTGCGCTTAACTATAGGTTTTGAAGTGAGGAAGGGAGGAAGAGAGAGTGGAAGGAAAAAAGAAATGGTCCCGTGTTGGTGTAATTTCAGCCTATAGGCTGCAGTAAATTCACGGTCCATTGTGGGCTATATCTGATTTCTAATCCATATATTCCACTTGCTGCTTTCTTATTCAACTCTTTCTCCCCGAGACACTTTCCCATCCAATTTTCTCTCTCTCTCCCCCCCCCCCACCCCACCCCTTCCTCCCTCTCCCCCCCACTGTTCAGTTTAGATTCGGGGATGGAAAGCTTCATAAACAATTTTCTCTCCTGGCCGTTGAGCCACTTTTACCCAGGCACTGTGTGAACGCCATGCCAATTTCCTGAATCCATACTTCACAGCCTCCCCAACCCTCCCCCCTCTCTTACTTTCTCCCTCCCTCCCTCCCTCCTCGCTCCCTCTGTCCATCGAAACAATGTCCATGTCAGGACAATTATACCCACTCTCTGCCACACACACTAACTCGCCGTGTTTACCACCGAAGGGCTGGTGGCAGCAAAGCAATTTCCTCTTGATGTGAATGCTGTATCTGGGCCCCCCGCCCCACCAACCCGCTCTCTCTCTCTCCCTCCCTCCCTCTCTCTCTCTCATGGCTCCTCTAGCCCTGCAGACATCTGATCTCATAAGCGATATATCTGCTGTTATAGACACTGGCACCTCCTTGCATCCAGCCACCAGCTCTGCCAGCGCTGGTTATTTCTGCTGGGAGGTGGCGGGAACGTGACAGGCACAGCAGCAGCTCCAATTCAGGGCCCGCCGGCTCCGAGCTCAACGCGCGTTGAGACTATCACCGAACCCACGGGCCGTACCAGCTCCGCTCTGCCGGCCCTGTCTAACGCGTGGCCATTTTGGTTTCGCAAGTCACAAGCATTCTCCTCAGCCTCTCCACTCCGGGCCTAGTTACAGGAAAGAACAGCCCCGGTCACAACTTTATGACACCGTCCATCATGCCTGTGTGTTGTGTATCCTCTCCGGGGCAGACGCTGCCCTGTAGTTGCTGTGTGTGTGGGTGTGTGTGTGTGTGTGTGTGTGTGTGTGTGTGGGCGCGCTTGGCATAGGTAGATACGGGACGTGATTTAGGCCGGCAGAGATGAGAGAATATTAAAAAGTAAAGAGGTTAGAAACTATGGCCTCCCTGCAGTCCTTGAAGGCATGTGATAGTACCATGCAAATACACCCACAGGGAGACCCAGCGTGGCTATGAGGCATAAACACACAAATGTAGAGGCGCATGCTGTATGTGCATTTCTTTGTTTGCCCTTGAGGACAAAAGAAGTGTGCGAGCGCACACATTTTTGTGTGTCTTGGGTCATTGAGGTTGCAGCTAATAAGGCAGAAGAGATGAGGCCTAAATAAATGTGCAAGCCAACCTAATAAAAGAGGACATAGACCCCAGTCTCTTTATTCCATTATACTTTGGAAGTTCTTAATGAGGGCAAAGTGGCAAAACAGTGCAACAACCTAATTATTAAAAGAAAGAAACATTACAGTATTTTTATACGGCGTCTCTGCGCATGACGTTTTTATATTATTGGTGTAAGGTTTAAGAGCTTTTATGCAGGGTTAGTTCTTTGATGATTATGAACTCCAAATCGATAGGTAGAGGAAAAGGCAAGAAACAGAGGGGGCTGGGAGGCGGGGGCAATCCAATCTCAGACAGTGTGTCTGTGTCAGTGGTGTGTTTGCACACAGGAGCTTGTGGTCTGCAAATGAGTTTGATCTCGGCTGACAGCTCCCGAGAATTCCTCATGCATGGGTCACATGCATTTTCCTCAGGGCTATCCCAGGCGGCAGCAGGAGGCATTTGTGATTCATGCTCTAATCCCACCCCCCCTCTTCACAGATGTCATATTGAGAATCATATTGGACTCGAGCATATACCACAGCAGCTTTGGACCGCCGTGCGTGGTAGGTGGTAACTATGCCTCGCATTCAAACCTAGGTTTCATCACTGGTATACAATGAAAGTGAAACTTTGAGTGAAATATCCTCTTGAACAGAAAATGTGTTGAAATGGTTTAGTTATATCTCTTCCTTGGGTTCCCATTGGGAATTTCCATGTTTTGTGTCATTTTTTTATTATTGGAGAATTTCTAATGGGTTTTTTTTCTCGACCATAAATGATCAATGATCACTTTTTGGGCAACTTAACTGAACCTATTGCTTTTTTAATTTGGCTCGGGAAATAAGTTCAGCGCAATATTGACTTTTTGACAGTCTTCAATCTAGTCGAGTTCTGTGTGATATGTCAGTAAAATATGTCTTTTAATGCAAATTTAATAGGGCGCCTGAGCCCTTTTAAAGGCTCATCAGCCAACACTCTTCAGGTGTGCTGGCTCCTCCAAGGACTCATTTGCTGAGTAACTTCCGGTGTGTCTATTGACACACCTGGGCCTGCTCTCCCAACAAGTCTCCACCCCTCCCCCTAGCAGCCGCATTATCTACATTATCAACGCGTTGATCATTTATGGGACGGAAAACAATACCCATTAGAAATTCTTTAATAATACAATATCATACAAAAAGAAATTGCATTTTAGATAAATACAAATACAAACATATTTTAACACATTTTATGGTGTAAATGAAATAGGCAACACTTGATTTTGTACACTGGAAAAATCTGGAGGGTAATTTACTTTTAACCCTTGGGTTTTGTTGAAGAGCTGTTGCTGTATGCTGCTGTAGAGTTCAGATAAATAGACCTTAAATGAACAATTCCGACTAGCCTACAATTTGTGAACTGGCTCAAACACATTATGATCCATTGTATTAATCAAGTTTCTTTGAATTTTTTCTTTGATTCAAGAATCATTGTACCAAGTTACCACCATATTTTTCTTCGATCATAACCTGGGTACACAGCTCAAAAAGGATCTGATTTCCAAAACTTAAAACCTTCTGCTCGGTCTCCTACCCACATAAGACACAAACAGCAATCATAGTGCCATCATCTGCTCCTTTATCTCACAGCCTCAGGCTCCTGACAAATATCCACTCACAATCTTCCCCCACCACAATCAGCATCAAGAATCCTTTTACAAACCAGAGTTTAGATGACAAAGAACACAGGGATTTTCTGCCGACTGATTATGGGATTCTTCTTTATTATTGCACCGTCTCCCGGAAATAAAACCTTGTTCTTTCCAAAATCACTTCTATTTTTAATGTTTAAAAGTTTAAAGTCGTTGCTTAGATATTTATTTAAAGAGTCGAAGAGGAGGATTAAATAAATGCCGAATATATGGGATTTCATACCGGCGAGGAAATGGGTTGCAAAGCCATTGCTTTCAAAAGACAACAGTGAGAATCCGCCAATATACAGAACACTTAACAACTTTGGCTGGCTATACAAAAGTTGTTTTAGGCCCGATTTTGGACCCAGTTAATTGTGTGTTAATTTCTTGCCCTTGATCGAGTCCGTCGTCATGTCTGTGGTTTGTAAAATCGGTTGAGATTTGAAACCTGCCTCGTGTGTAGCCAGGCTAAGTTAACTCAATTTTCACTCTTTTTTTCCCCCAAGTCTTTTTCCTTTAAATGTAAATCTGTGTTCAACATTACTTGTGCACTGATTTTCTTATTCACACCTTTTCCTGGAAGGGGCTTTCATTGAAACACAGATAAGTGTAAAAAGCGCAAGCTTTAGTCTTTCTTGGATACAGTTTTCCAGACACAAATGTCCAATCCGATTCGCCATCAAACTCCTTTCAAAGCCGGCTCTTGCTGTAAGCGCAGGGTTGCAGAACAAAGTGGCCTTTTCTATGTCACTTGGTCGGTGGCCTCACTCACTGAATACGAACTTTCAGAAACTAATTACAGAGAAACCATCTTCATCACATTGCCGTTATGGGGAAGAGGGGACGGGCCTGCTGGCTCCCCGGGCTCCTGCGGAGAGCAAGGCTCTGATACACTTAGCTGCAACCCTGCTTTAATTGTGCAGAAAATGTGATTTGTGCCCCAGCTTCACTTTCCAGGGAAAGTGGTGTTCACAGTCGGGGGTGTTGCAGTCGCATGAATACCTCTGCTATTCAACCACCCAGGGACCCTTGCATATGTGTGTGTGTGTGTGTGTCTGTGTGTGTGTGTGTTTGTCTAAGTCTGCGCTTAAAGTCATTTGCACATATTCTGTTTGTCCTTCATCAGTAAACAAGATGTCTACAATGTGATTACCCGTAAAATGCTGAAAAACGGGTTGCAAAAAGAAAAGAAAAATTGACAGGACTTTGCATGGTTAACAAAAAACTGTTTCCATTGCAAGAAAAGTGTTGAATAACATAATATACAGACGATGGACTATGGATTTTTGCAATCAATCCACTGTGGAAGACTAATGTTGCCCACACACCACCAATAGTTTCACTTTTTTAACCGCTGACTGGATACCGCGAGAGGACAGAGAGCAAATGTAGACTTCAGATGTAAAGGACTCGGTTCACACGCGTGCACATGGTGTGGAACAAGAGAGTTTGAGAAAGAGAGATTGAAACAGGGGGGATGAAGAGAGTGAAAAAGACTGATATGGGCTTTAAAAAGAAAAAAAAAATCTTGAGGGAGGCAGAAAGAGAATTGTAAAGTGCGAGCAGAGGGGGAGAACGAAGGAGAGACATATTGGCAGCGGATGAGAAAAAACAGAGAGGCGGGGGTGTGGGTGAGGAAGAGGAGTGGAAGAGCGAAAGAGACTGATAGGGGAAAGGAAAGAAATCCTTAACATACACCCCTCACCTGGATATGGTGCTTGTGAGCTTCGCAAAAAAAAAACTGCTGATGTGACACAAAGAGCGAGAGCTAGCTTTTCAGCGCGGAGAAAAGTGCTTACTGGCTCTTCTTGTAAAGGAAAAAGGCTTGAGGTACACGCCTCACATATCCTCTTTGTTTGGAGACTTTGCAGTGGCCAGCACTTTCTATCTACCCCCTATCTGTTCTCCGTTTTTTTTCATTTTCTTATTCATTCCGTTTGTTCTTCTCCCGCCGCCCCCCAACACTTTCCTGGGACACAGTTGAACCGCCTGGCAGGCCTCTTTTGGATCGATTTGTTCCAGAATAATCTCTGGCAGTGTAGCTTTGGCTAAAGTTGCTCTTCTTGGTTGGCTCTGGATGGGGAACTGATGAAAAGTTGTTTTTTTCTACCACTTAAAGATCTTCGTACTGTGTGTTGTGATTTATTGGACTCCATTCACAACAGACCTGCATATAACCTCTCTTAATTTGGTTCAGGGAGGCAGAGTAAAAAATTGCACTTTGGATCATATCATAATAAACCTAGCCAATGGAAATTTCGCCGCCAGTTTTGAAGTTGTAAGCTGCAACTAGAGGAAAGTGGAGCTTTGTAGTATGTTATCAACTAGGGACCAAGAATATCTGCACACAACTTCATGGCAATACAGGCAAAATTGGTTGAATTAGCCTAGACCAAAATTTAATCTAGGCTAATTCAACCACTTTTGGACAAGGTTGCATAGTGCAACTAGCAAGGCGAAACAATTAAAAATCCTAAGACTTTCTAAATTCCAATTAGCCAAAACAATGCATTGTAAGCAATTACTACCTCGTTAATGAATAGGAAGGCATGTGCAGTATAAAATAACAAATATCTGGATCAAGTAAAATCTGTGCTCCCATCTGTCCCATGGGACGGAGTAAAATCTACGGTCTCACTGAGGTTACTGGTGGGCATTTCTGGTTGTGGTTTCGAGGCTCCTTGATCGCCGGCGTGCGAGGGGAAAGTGCAAGGGATTTATCCCACCTCAAGGTTTTTCTTTCCCATTCTGAAACCCCTATGGTTTTGTAATCAGTCTTCTTAAACCATCTTAATCTCTTAATTCACTTGTATGACTCAAATGGCGAGCCTCTTTCCACCAGCACCACTTTGTAGCTTTTAATCCCCTAAACAGCGGGAGATTTCCTCACCGGCAACAACGCCGGCACACATTAAGAGACATAACCAAAATATATGTTCAGGAGGACAGGATAACAGCGCTCACTGGAGGGGACAGTAAACTGGCTTTGGGTCTCGTGGTCAGCAAATCTCCTGTAGTGATTCCGAGAGTACCTAATCCCATTCTTTGTTGAGACAACCCCATTATTTCTCTCTGGAGATAATGGCTGATACTTTGCCATTGGAGGTGGTCAACCCCTCGTTGTGGTTACGAGAAAAGGTCCGCGCGCTCGCAGCCGCTGACCTTGGCGAGAAGTTTGGCGAGAAAAAAATGCCTTGGGTTTTATGGACTTGAAAGAAAGTAAGGGTTCAAATGGCAATGTTCCTGATCTACCTTAAGAAGGACTCTGTGCAGCCTCAAAGAAAATCCTCGTCTTTTTTTGTCCAGCAGTTACATGTTAGAGAGTGCTATCTGGAAACTCTTCACGCACGGCGTACAAAACAAAAAGCCATCAAATATATAGTTATGTTTTTCCTAATGTTTGTCCAGGCCAAGTTTGACATTACTCGACACCCACTGTACGGGTCGCCGTTTCGTTTCCTTTGGTTCAGACGTTTATGCTCCTTCCTTGATGAATCGGTCAGCCTCGGTGTTTAGCCGAGGTATTGAGTTATTGCTTCATTTCCGACTCTTTCCTTTTCAACCAGTTAATGGCCACGGACGTCTCACCTCTGCGGGACCTGCCTCCACTCTCGCAAATAGCGTCCTCCTTTTATCTAACTGAGAGGGAGGGAAAAGAGAAAATGTTTCAATGCCCGTGTCTGACGGGCAAAATAAATTGCACTTACAAGATCCAAATTACATTGTTTAACCTCAAAATGATTGGCCCGGGCCTCTCTCCCAGGGCCCGATCAGTTGGGTGATGTATAGCTTTAGTTTACTCCGGCACTGCAAATCCCACAGCACTCCTTCAGCCCCCAGGGCAATGCTGGGAAGGGTGGGATGAGCGCACGGCAACCGAGCCAGAGGACATTTAATGTTTTCTAAGCCCCTTTTTCTTGCACTCCACTTTAATTTGGAAATATGAAGCAGCACGTGTTGAAAGAGGGGATTATTAGCTGGCGCTAATCTCTCTTTCTCTCTCCCCACCCTTGTTTACTGCCGCCCTCCTCCTCAATCCAAAACCGAATGAGAGCGGGGAGGAAATGACAGTGATGGGAAAGAAGAGAGGGTGAGAGAAAAAAAACGAAATTGGTCTCCTTGTTTGTCGGGCCGCGCTGTGTTGTGAGCATGTAATAAGCCTCAAAATGTCATTGGTTCAAACAGACACCCCTCGGGCAGTGTGGGATTGCAGGGATTTGTGTAGTGGCAGATGTGTGCATTGATGATATGCGCACGTAATTTTGTAGGATTAGGGAAATCAAATCATCCCGGAGATTGTTGGATGGATCGCCTGCGTTTTATTGTTGAGTGTAATCTGAACGGATAAATGCCACTAACTTAATTGTCACATGATGGATGTCTGCTGGGATGAATGCTGAGGTTGAACAATAAATAAAGTGACGAGGGAACTGTCGCACTATCACAAGAATGTGAAGTTGGAGACGGTGGGGCCGTCATCTTGCTTCCCATCTTCAGGCGAGGAAAAAAGACAAGATTTTATTCAGCTGCCTACTTCGTCCCTCCCTCCAAAACAAGGCCCCTCCCTGTCTGCTGGCCCAGTGGTGGTATAATCTCGCGTTGTAGGAGGTACCATCTGGAAGAGGAAAAATATTAATGACAAACCCAGATCTCAGCACGTCTTGCTGTTCCAATCAGCTATAGCTCTTGGTTCTACACTGCTCTGGGGAGTAAGGAGGGGCATGGTTAGTGGGACGGTGTGCATGTGTGTGTGTGTTTGTTTTTATGTCCTGGTGGAGACAACCTGAATACATACTAAACCACAGGGACACGTGTTTTAAGGTTAGGTTTAGAATAAGATTTGTGTAGGATAAGGGATTGGGCTTAATGATTTAGTGGTGATGGTTAAGGGTGGGGGGCTAGGAAATGCATTATGTCATTGAATGGCCCCCCCCCCGCCATGCGTGTGTGTGCGCGCATGTGTTTATGTGTGAGTGTGCTCAGAGGGGAGTGTGGGGGTTGGGGAGCAGCACGATTGATGCTTTGTGTAGCGACTGAATACAAATGAAGGATTTGTCAAACTGCAATATTTTGGTCCCAATAGATTACCGTACGGCACCAGGGTAATTATGCACACAGTTGATTGAATGGAGTCGGAACAGGGGGAACGTGTAAACTTGTGGCTGCTGCTGCATTTGATTTCCATCGAAATGGAGGAGGAGACACACGCACAGAAACATGCAAATTTGCAGACAAATGCATATGCACACGCAAACACGCAGACTGTTAATGATCACCTTTCAAACATACGCACACTCACACAGGTTGATGCCAGCATTGGAAAAAAAAAATGATGGGATGTAAAAGCCCGTATTACCTTTCAAATATGTATAGACAACTTTTCAATAAACAATACTGTCTTTGAATATGCACAGACACACGCTGACACACTTAGCGACACAAAGAAACCACATCTCAAAAGGGAGACAATTGTGTCACGCATTACAGTTGGAATGACAGCTATTAGCGATCGTTAGCATGAGCATACCTACAATTGAGCATAAAAGCATTTTTCACCTGCTACTGTTGTCAAAGATGCCACGCACTTTCTCACAAAACATTCCCTTTGAACGGAACCTATAAGCTGAAAGCCTTACTTAGTAAAACGTGTGTTCGGCCTCACAAAGGTGCTGGCGAGGACGAAATGGGAAGAACACGGAGAAGATGCAAAAAAGCTGCTGATTATCACTCAATTAGCGGAATCCTTCAAAGTCAAGAAATAAATATCACATCGTTTTGCAAAGATGATCAGACATTTTGCAAATAAGCCAAAAAGTATACGCAGCAGTATTAAGCGCTCTATATAAAACCGTTTGTGGCAAATACAAATACAGATGCAAGGGTCCATTTTTACTCATATGTGCAGCAAACCCCCCACACACGGGCAGAAAGAAAGTGGGAGGTTGTTCAGAGGGGACGCTGGTGGGTGCAGTGGAGGTCATAAGCTACAGTAGATGGGAGTGTGATTTATTCAGCCTACCCCCAGTTAGGGCTCAATCATTCCCTGTGGGAGACCAACAGCCCATTCCGTCGCTCTCTTTATTGTCTTCACACACATTTTGATTGTTTCCTTTTATCATTATTCCTGCAGAATTAAACACAGCATGACATAAATGCTACTGGCAGTTCTATTATGTATTATTGTCACATTATAACACACTCTTACTACTTCTGCAGTCATCGTAAAGACTTGTGTTGTATTTTAATTCTGTCATTATGCTTCTTTTCCTCAATGTGTTTTTTTTTTTTTGTTCCCCAAGATTGAATTTGTCAATATATCGCAGTTCATAATTTCATTTCAAGTGAATATGCATAATGTGGAAATAAAAATAGAGAAGTCGTAAGAGAAAATAGCAGGGAAGATTGTCTGACTGTTTTTAAATTATGTAAATTTCACTGACATTTGTTCTGTCTCAAATGTTTGTTTTTCAAAAACCCTTCCGTTATATCTTGGCCTTTTACAGCATGTGCAATAATTTCAGGCTTCAGTGAAGTACAATGTAAGTATTGATCATTTGAAGGTGCGCAATGCGCAGGGAGCTTCGGGTCATGTCACATTTCCTTTATTCAAAGTTTGAGATTATGCAGAAGTTGTCAAGACTGCGTTAAATTTATATTCAAATGCCATATGACGGGTGATATTTTCCACCCAGAAAGGAGTTCTTTTCAACCCATTTTCCTTCCTCGCTAACAGATTTGCTTTATGCACTTTCAACAAACTCAATTTCCAGACTCAGCCATTTAAATGTATGAATAGTTGAAAATGACCCTGCAGAGAGTCTTCAGAAGAGTCTTGTTTTAGGATATTTGGAGGCGAAAAGTGGTTTTTTTTGTCGCAAGTAGCATCGGCAGCTTATATACGCTAACAAATGTCAAAACACAACTTTCAATTCATCACATCATTTGATAAAAAAAAATGTCATCATTTTATTTAATTAGAATTTCGCTAAACTCAGAAATAAGTTGTTATTGGCTGTAGACTTTCAAAACCACAGAATATATATAGATATAAATATATATCTATATATTTTATTTCTGGTAACAGCCTAGAGATCAGGTGCACAAAAAGCTCCCCTTCTCACCTCAGCAACCTAAGAGACGTTGATGTTGTCAGACGATGTCTCTGTCTTTCTGTGTCCTTGCTCTGCAAAGGTTATCCTGTAGAATTAGATAGCAGGGTGGCAGTAAAGAATCACTTCTGTGGTCGCCGCGTCGCCCACACATGCCACCTGTCCCCTGAGTGTGTGTGTGTTTGGTGTGTGTGTCTGTGTGTGTAAGGGTGTGTATCTCAGCGCCTACATTTGTACAGGCATATGTAATTATGTTTGTGTTATATTTATCTCTCTTAAGTCTTAAGTGTGCGTGTGTGTGTGTGTGTGTGTGTGTGTGTGGAGCAGGTGGCGGTCCCTGTGTAGGAAATGTCTATACCAATCAACAGACACCCCCCTCAACCTTGGGATCCCAGGTCCCGTCCAGGCCTCAGTCACATTGTTTACAAAGTAAGAGAGACACACAGACAGAAGCTGTTATCCAGCCTTATTTACTCCCCAACTCAGCAACACTCTCTCTCCTGAAAGTTTTTTTTTTTTTCCGAGAAAAAGCAAGACATCCTTAAAGAGAATTTCAGCTCAATAAAATACCCCTGGTCGTTCTTATTAAACTTTACTCACTAGGCAAGTTAATTAAGAATACATTTTGGGTTTTGTCCCTCCGGAAACATTGAGACTGGCTCTAACTCTTTTATTGGTAAAGCTTAGGGGCTGCATGCAGAATGGGCAACCCTCAGACACTACTGCACACTACTGCTAAAATACACAAACAGCTTCTCAACATATCTCTATTCTTTAAAAACAGGAGACAATATACCCTGTATATATATACATATATATATATATATGTATATATATATTTGATTTTCTCGAAAGATACTATACCTGCATCAGTGAAGGTACCTATACCTGAAGCAGTGGCTAAGCAACTGACATTTGCAACAGACATGAAGCAGCTGACAATAATCAGATGCGCAGATGAGCTATCCACTAATAAACAAAGTCATTTTTCTAGGTTTCTTTCAATCGATCAATTGACAGGAGAGGTTCTGGTAGAGGAGATTAAAATAAAATAAAGAAGGGGACGTGCAGAAGGATTGACAGCACTTGTTGAAGTCATTATGTCTACCAGAAAGGCTTTTTAAAATTATAATCTTAATGTGCTGTCCTTGTACGCCAATATTCACGCTAATAATCGCATAGGTTTGGAAGAAAGTTTGAATTTCAGCCACAAATGTGGAGCTGTTAAGAGACATTGTTTTTGATTGCTTTTATAATTACTTGTTGGAATATAAAGACACTGGGAGACACATCAAGGCCTGATGGTATTGTCTCAGTATTTAAAAGGAAAATACATGGTTTTTGATGATGATTTTAAATATGATGCATTCGATCATCTGATTTCAGGTTGTGCTTGTATATGAGGTGGTGATCAGAATCTCAAAACAGTCTTGAGTTGGAAATGCACAATACAGATCTCCTCCTTGATGCGTTGGTGAGCACATCTAAAAGTTAGCAAATAAAGTTGTGCCCTGAAAAGGATGAGGAAAAGAGACGCCCTCTGTCTCTGGGATTTCAATTATAATCTTTTTTTCCCCTCCACCTTTGTTTCTTTAATAGAGGTCCTAGATTAATTTCCGAAAGGTTTTATCCCATCTTTTTCCCCCTCTGCCCGCTTCCTCATTTTCATTAAAAGTCCCTGTTGGAGCGCCGCACACTGTGTATCGCATTAGCCGCTTAGCCAGGAGAGAGCAGATACGTTGGCTGAAGTTTTATTACGAGCCGTGTCTCTGAGACGCAATGTCAATCAGCGGGTCAGCGGGTCAGCGGAACACATTAATTCAACGCTGTGGATGAATTGATGAGAGGAGCCTTGCCTCCAAGGCTGTGTTTCATTGCCCCGTCCTAATCACATGCAATAATATCTAACACTGAACAAGGACCTTTTAAAATAGTATATGGTTAACATGAAATGAATCCCAGATGTGGAATTGGTGACATGAGAGACACATTTCACTGGGCCTAGCCAGAACAAAGGATGGAGAAATGCAGCGGCAAAAACAGTGCGTCATGCCTCTTTAGAACCGTTTTTTTTTTACACGTGTTGCGTATGTGTGAAGAAGAAAGCATCTCGGAGTTCATGTAAATCATATAAAGATCAGTTTTGAGCGACAGAATTAGCCTGAGGAGTGAAATGAAGGTGAATCGGCTAATTGTTTTTCCTACTGTATCTATAACCCTGTTTTTAATAGCATGCACTAAACAGCATCGATGCTAATTTGGGGTGCAGCTTTTATAGTTGTAACGTCTCTTCAGTTGCCATTCAAGGGTCATTTACTCCGAACAAACTACCACCAGATCCCCATGTGCTTAGTGCTGAGCACGGAGAATGAAAAGTCTCAAAAGGAAAGAATTTGACTTTGTGCGATGCAAACTGATTCTTTACCGCTTTTATCCACTGGTATAATGCTACCAAAGGTATCTATAGATATATATATATATATGCAATGAAATGAACCGAAATACTAAGTTTATACAGTACTGACCCCAATATTTTAAACCGTGTGCACTGAATGAAAGTCGTAAGTGAATCTCGAGGCTGTGAAAAATGACGAGGACGACAGTAAAACTATAAAACTAGAATTTCCTTTTAAACACACAGTATTTGTCAGCATTCCCATGACACTGCAATGCCTCAAATCAAAGTAAAGCATAGACCGGCTCGGTGGGGCGGTATCAGTTTACTGGCTCATCTGTCTTCGGGCAATGGAGGGTCAGTCCACATGCGCAGTTTTATAGCTGCATATTTTGCGGGAAGGTGAGTAAAAACCAAAGGATTTTGGACGGCTTGCAGAAGAATTATGACCGCGGAGATGTGTCATCTCGGCGGGACTTCTACTACTGTTTTGTCACGCCTGAAATACAAGCTCTCGGAAGGCGTCAATGAAGCGCTCGCAACAGTGAATCTTGAATGTGTATTTTCGTCCCATGCAACAGCCTAAATTCGCAAATAATGCTCAAAATCAGAAGATAACTGTAAAAGACAGCAATTTTCTCACGACGAGGTAAGACAAGATCAGATGAATATTAGCTACAGTTTGGCGACATCTTCGCAATTCCTGGACATTGCATGTAAACAGTTGGCTGCAGCGGCTCTTTGCCGTCGGTGCCGATTTAGGCGAGTATTCCGACGAGCGCTCTTTTCTCATTTAATTTCCGCTCCCCAGCCTTCTCTTTTCTTCTTCTCTTATTCTGAGCACTGCTAGCTGGAGAGGCATTGTCGGAGAGAAAGGACACACTCACAATAGAACACAGGTGCATTACATGTGAATGAGCGTGATGACTGTCGGCGTGCATGTGCCATAGCACTGCGCGCGCAGGTGTGCGCACAATGAGCAACAGACGATGCAGAGACAGGGAGGGCTAGAATGCAACCTGTGCAGTGGGTGTGCGCGCGTGCGCCTGTGTGCGCGGAGAGTTGCGTTGACCATGAAGCCTAATCACCTCCTGCAACAGTGAGCTCAAACCCTCTCAGCAGGCGCCTCCTCGGAGCCGCCTCCACCAGCGCCAGCTCCCTTCTGAGTGCACACTTTAATTAATAATCAAGCTAATTGGATTGAGGCCCCCCACAGTGCAGCTCCTGTGTGTGTGTGTGCGTGCGCGTGTGTGTGTGTGTGTGGGTGGGTCTGCGCATACACTAGGTATAACATGAGCACATTTGGCTGCATCAGTCGGCGTGCATAAGTGTGTCCCGGTCGCCGTGGTGTTACCGTTTAGCCTCCGCAAGCTAAAGACGACAGTAAAACTTGATGGTGCTCAAGAGGCAGCTCCCATTTTATAGAAATGTCTTCCTCGTCGGTTGTAAAACATGTACCTTTCGCTAGCCTCCACACTCCGGAGGTACAGAAAAGAAGCACATTTATTGCGTACACACCCGAGGAATAACAGCGCTTCGCCCCGGAGAGTGGGTTTGATTTCAACGGCCGGAGATTACATCTCTTTGACGCACCTGACAAGGCCGTAAAATGAGTTAAAGAAATTTCTACCGAACCGAGTCGTAAACACATAGACGCACATATTAAGTGGGGATTTTAACGCTATTGTTGTTCCATTAGTTTAAGCTGTTTTTTTCTTGACTTTTTTATTCTTTTTGTAACCGGTGACCCCAGGGATGTTTCTTTCCTTTGTGTTAAGACACACTCCAGGGCTTGTGTTGAGAATTTTCCCATTTCATTCGTTTCAATTTCATCATTCGTTTCACCCCTTTCTCTTTCTCATGGATCCTTGACCCTCCTATCCACTTCTTCTCTCTCCTTCTCTCGCCTGTTGGCCCACCAGGTCATCCCATCTGCCCCCTGTTCATCACACCCACCCTCTCTCTCTCTCTCTCTCTCTCTCTCTCTCCCATTTCATTCGTTTCAATTTCATCATTCGTTTCACCCCTTTCTCTTTCTCATGGATCCTTGACCCTCCTATCCACTTCTTCTCTCTCCTTCTCTCGCCTGTTGGCCCACCAGGTCATCCCATCTGCCCCCCGTTCATCACACCCACCCTCTCTCTCTCTCTCTCTCTCTCTCTCTCTCTCCGACTCACTTTCTTTCTCTCTCTTGCTCCCCTTCTCATTCCCAGCATGGACGTTTGGCAGAGGAGGCGTTGGATGCTGCGGGCCAGCTCTCTATATTAGATGTCAGGCCTCAGACAGAGGCTCAGGCCTGTGGGTTAGCACGTTGACAGCTTCTACAGAGGATATTTTGTCTGTGAAATGGGGTCTGCATTACTTGAGGTGATAAGAGACGAGGGAAGAGACAGAGAGGCTGAGGAGCAGGGAGTCTCACTCTTTCACAATAGCTCCATTTCTCCCATGTAAGGGAGCGCATTTGTTTGAGAATGGAGGACAAAAGGCAAAAAAACACATCTGTAAGGTGGCGATTTCATTTTTCAGTTGCGTATTTCATCATTTGTTCTGACAGAGAAGAGTTTCCATTGATGAGCCAAAAGCACATTCCTGGTTTAGCAGTGCCCGAATATTCACCTATACTCAGCTACATAAGAGCCAAAGAATATATATTCTTAAATAACTTATATCTGAATATCACTAACAATAACTAAGAATTTGAACATTACAGGAGATCAACAAACAGCCAAACAGCATTGGTAACTGACTATAAGAGGTTTTCTATGTACACACTATAGCACGAAAACCCCCAAATGTGAGACTAAAAGGGACTTTATGCTTCACTGTTTATGATGGTTTACGATGGTATTAAAAAGCACGAGCATAGGACACGTAGGTGTGTGTATGTGCATGTGTGTGCAACACAAAAGGGGGGGAGGGCGCGCAGGGAGATTTCCTGGATGCATGAGCTTCAGTATGGCAAATTAAATTTGAATGCAAATGCGGCGGTATTTCTTGACAGTCGGTGATAAAAACCCTATTATGTTTAATGATATGCTTTGTGAATGTGCATGACTGGAGAGTGGTCTGCAACTCAGGGGGCCATCTTCAAAAGCCTGCCTACCCTCTCTCCACAGTGGCTTTGAACGGCGGATGTGCACATACAGTACGTGTACGCACGCTTTCCCCATGTGCATGTTTTTGACTCTGTGAAGTCGGCAACGCAGCAACTTTTCTCATAATGGAGCTTCACCAGAAGACCAAAGCTTTCCCGACAAAAGGCTGCTACGTTTAGCCGAGCTCACCCGAACCTCTGATGAATTACATGCATGTCTCAAAATACTTTTTGAATAGCTCAGCGGAAGCTGTGTCCTTCACACACTTTTGTGTTTTAGGGTTCTTTTTTTTTTCCCCTCTCTTTTCCAGGGCGTTGTCTGACTTTCCTGAAATATGATGATTCACATATTTCATGCTCCCAACCATGTGGCTTGAAACATCTTTTTCAATTCATTGATGGAATAAGACACATGAATTGTCATACCTACAGGCAGGACAGGATTTAAGGATATAAACAGGGAATATTTTATTTTACTTTATATATATTTTATTCTACTTGTAATGTAGCTTTCCCGCAGGAACGTTGCAAAGGGTTTGGTTTGTGTGTGTGTGTGTGTGTTTTCTTCTCAGCCTCTTTCTGTGGTGTAATGTATTTGCCGTGTGGGTGTGTGCCCATGTGTGCATCTGAAATATGAGCTGGTTGTCTTAATGAGGGAGTGAGTGTTTAGTGACCTGTCCATTCACAGCCTATTGATTTGGTTTGATGTCTCTGTAAACAGCCGAGCATTTTGTGGAGATGCATAGCGGGCAGGATCATAAAAACAGGCGCATCTGTCATCGCACAAACATACTCGTTGTGTCGCCACATGGCTGCACACAGGCACCAGATCCATTTCTTAAAAACAGTCCAGTGATTTTCAAAGTCTAGCCGGAACTGTAGTTAAAAGTACGTTTTCGGAAAGATTCATGTCCTGTCGGGTCCTGCCAAGTAGCAGAGCAAGACACAAAAAAAGGAAAAACTTTGGTCACAATAGTGGAATAGACATGAGGTTGAGTTAGCACAGGCGTGAGGAGCTTAAGATTTAAAAATGTCAAATACCAGATACATCCTGTCCATGAACACAAAATTGGGCTGACTAAGAAGACCAAAAAATAAAAGAAAATATATATTGAAGATTCAGACATATATGATCAAATGAACAAAGGAGAAGGAAATAGGGAGCACAATTAGAGAGGGGAAAACAATCATAAAAACAGACAACGGCAGGATGTGCTCAGCACTTTCAAAATAAAGCAGGAAGTGATTAAACATACATAGCCTTAAACTTAACGAAACTATGCAGACTTGGCAACGCCAAACAATTTCAGTCTCGCTGTCCCGGCAACATTAATGTATGTTGGACAGTTGAACATGACTCAAGAAAGTGTGCCTATATAAACATTGCAAACTCTCATTAACACCTTGCTAAAGAGAAACTCAGTGCTAAAGAATGCTTAAGAGTAATGTCAGGCGTTTTCTGAGTGGGCAACTGGACAATTTTTTATTTTTTCCATTTATTGAGAATTTTAATTGATCTAATTCTTATTCTGTTTTTGAACTATACCACAAACTGTAGCGTATGCGCCCATTCAGTGGGTCAGTGGCGCTTGCCACAGGTTTGCTACACTGGACAGTACATTAGTGTATGAGAGAGGTTTGCTCAGGTGTATGTTTTGCTGCTTGCACGGCAGTAGCTTTAAAGCGTGGTGGGGCTCAGGGGTTGGCTCCAGCCAGGTGGAATGAGAACAAACAAGCTGTCAGAAGCAATCACATCTCCCAGACTCCGGACATGTGAATGCACCAACATATCTGTCCATCAACGGCTCAAGAGCCAGTGGCCAGTGTCCGGGGGCCCCCCCGGGCCACGGCGCAGGCTGACAGAAATGTTTGCAATGATGAGGGCTGGCATCTTCATGTTCCACAAGAGAGGAAATTATGTTTTTTTTGTTTTTTTTACCTTCATGGACTATGCTATGAAATAATTGTCTCGGATTATATATAGAAAAAGAATAGAACAAGAAAGTCACAGTAGCTAGGCTCAAGGATCCTTCATCTTAATCTTTAAAATCCACATAATAAAACTATAAGGATCTGTGTTTCTTGAACCCCCCCCCCCCAGTTATACACACATTCAAAGGCAATAAAAAACAAGGCCGCAATTCATAAATTAATCACTTCAACTCTTGTCCCTGGCCTTACTTAAGCTACTTATCACTTCATTATTTTATGATGTTAATCCTTTTTAGTTTTACTTTACCAAAACAAACAAAAAGTTTGAGAGAAGACTACAGAGAGACAAAAAAAATAAGTGGAGTTCATAAACACGCTTCTCTGTTAAATCCACAACGGAGTGTCCCTCTCTAAAAAAAAAAAATGCACAAACAAATGCACAAAATCCCGTTTAGCTGCGAAAGAAAAAAAAATGGTCTTTCTAGTTTTAATCCTGCCCTTTTGAATGACAGGATTATTTTTTTTTGGCACGAAAACATTTGAGATAAGTATCACTATCTCTTCTTCCATCACTCCAACTGCAGGTTATTGAATATCCCAGTGGAGGGGAAAAACTAATTACGAAACGTGTCTGGCTAAGAGAGTTATCTGCGAGATAGCCCGCAGTGCAGCCATGTTTTAGCCCTTTCTTTTTTTGTTGTGCAAACTAATTAGTTTTTTCTCCCTATTTTTTTATTTTATTTTATTTATTATTTTTTTAAATGGAGAAATGTTCAGCTGCTCCCCAAACTAGTAAATGACCTTCCACTGGAATTATGACACCGGCAGATGTAAAGCTTTTGATTAAGCCCATTCACATGGAGCCGGCACTAGTTGAGACGTTCGGCTCTGATGCCCTGGATTACGAGCCCCATTCTGTTTTGCCCTAGGTGGACTTGCTTTTCCAAATTGCTTTCAGTACGAATACCGAATCTCTGCCTAAACCTTGCGACGATACATTTATATAGGTTTCCATTTTTTTTCCTCCCCCCAGAGTCATTTTGTGCGAACTTTGTTAAGAAGCTATCACTGGCAAGTTTCTTTGCCAGTTATTAATTTGAGCTACTTCACACGTAAGCTCTCTATTTAAAATTGAAATTGACTTGGCTGCAGTATTGTGGCTGTACTGTATTAGTTTGGTGTTTTTGTCCCCTAACTTTGGGATAAAACAATACAATTAGCCGCTCCAGTGGATGACTGCCCAAATCCCTGAAATGTGTTAGACTAATAGACTCCGTAAAGTCCAAAAGTCATGTTGACCATTTTGACACACGGATTATTCGTTTCATGCTTAGGTAACCTAAACTACGGGGTAGTAATTAAGAATGGGCACCACAAGTTGGATGTCCCCCTTTTCCTGTTAAGCACATTCTAGTAAACATAATTAAAGTCCATAATCACTATTTCCATGAAAAATATTTATATAATCTGTTGAACCATTCAAGAAACTTGAAGGGAGGAGGACGGGTCATTTAGTCATTTTTCTTTTTCATGTTTTTTGAACGAGATAAGAACAGACTTAATACAAATACTGATGGTCCTGCTCTTAATTTATAATTTAGTGAGCGAATCCAAATGCAAACAAGTTTAGTCTGCCGGTGTGTTCATTAAGTTGTGATTTGCTCAGTTTTAATTTAAAAAAATGCATTTTACAAAAATACCCAATTGGATAATTATTCTTTCTTATTATTAAATATGTGGTAGGCTATATTGTGGTACACTGATTAGCTTTGTGTGAAACCTAAAGCACCAATAACATTGTCCAAGTCTTTCCATAACCATATAGCATTTCATCGGAGGAACTTTTAATGAAATCTGCAAAGCCTAGTAGTTTTTCCGATTTTTCAGATCAGTCAATTGCTTGAACAAATTCCTCACTATCCCGGTTTATCTTTCCCATGATAAAACGAGTACAATTAAATATAATCAGGACCTTGATCAAAGAGTACTCAACTCAGGTCCCCTTTTTCTTTAAATCATAAAACTGGTAGAGCTTTGTAATAAATGAGAGCACACTTTTAAACCCCTAATATTTGAGGGAGAAAAGAAAAGATCCTCCTCAAAGATTACCACACAAATTATGAATTGTCAAAAAAAACTAAAAAACCCTGCTACACATGTAAGCATTGGCCTGTGGACTTACCACACACTACTCTACTGGTCAGAAATATTTGAAACAGTGAAGAAAAAAAATGCATTGCACATTCCCGTAGTTCCTCACCCCCTGAGAGCTATATTTGGAATACCAGAGGACAACCTATCCAAAGCAATACAGCCTACTATTGACTGTCAGCCGCACGCCTTATTCCTCTCAAATAGAAATACGCTTCTCCTCCCAGCCATAGCAGATGGATCATGGAGGTCTTGCACTGCGTTAAACTTGAGAAGATTATGTTCTCTTTAAAAGGCTCTCTGAAAACCTTTAGTCAGAGCTGTGGACTGTTTCTACACAGTATATACACACGGCCTATTTTGCACCACAGTGTTATACAACAATAACTGAGCATTCTGCATTTTTATAAACTTTATAACTTTATAATCTTGTTATGTATTCATTCTTTACTTTTAATATCCCATGTGTTCCGTTGCATGTACGGTGTATGTCCGTAAGTCGTTTATTTCCTTTGGTGCAAAGGCTGGTGGGTTACCCTATCTATAGCCCTGTTCCTTATCAATAAATAGGAATTCAAAAGGACACACTAAAAACATGGCCACAACCGGTAACAAGAACTGACAGCGGGGGGGCCGTGTGGCTGGTACGTTAATGGCTGTCGTTATTAACTCTCTGTGCAGGGGCTGTTTGCTGCAGCGACTGTCACAGGTTCATCATTACGCTGATTGCTGAAGACTTGGCACGGAAACAAAGTGGCTTCCCGCTGGTGTAGATCAATGGTCTGATGCTGGCAGAAACACAGAGAGTGTATCCACAGCACTAATTCAACCCACAGAACGGATCCGAGCAGGTATATGAAGCTGTTCAGAGTGGCAGGCTGTGGCAATGAGAAAGTGCTTTAAATGAGTTGTTATACGTAAATAACAGAAAAACACCGTTTTCTGGAACCGAAATGACAAGATACTCATCTTTTATTAGGACAATTTATTCTATAACAGAGTCGCTAACAGGTTGACAGACTGACAGATAGCTTTTGTGGGTTTTACTCTAAAGGATTTCTTTGCCCGGTCTCGCTGAAAATGACATTCCTGGGGTTTTGTCTTGGCCTTTCAAGGTAAGTGGGTATCTGCTAACCCACTGCGAACTAAACCAAAGAGCCTCGCCGGTCTAAAAACAGGCTCTCGTTAGGATGTAACTTCAGCTTGCCCTTTTAGATCATATTACCCACCGACTCTTGACATTATAACCTGAGGAGCCTGATGTCACATGTGAGCCATCAAGGTCACTGAGATCAACCCGAGGACCAATAAAGTTGACAAAACAGGGACAGATGGTCATTTTCTCCTGAATATTTTCTGTGCACAGCATCCTCTCGGTGTCTGTCCATGCTTTGCTGTGAGACCGGAGACTTTACTGCACAGGAGTTGCCTCCCTGCGCGCTTTGGGACGAATTTGGCTGAAGAGGTGCCGCTATTAGCGCCCCCTTCTCAGCGGGGTCACTGCCTTTACAGTGGTATCCCTCTGCACTTACAGAGATTGCCACGTTTGTCTGGTCTGCTTCGGGAGCGCGGACCCTCTCAGAGGACGAGACCCTGTGTGAGACAGAGGTGACGAAACATCATTAAACATGTGCTTTGCCGTCTGTAGGGCCTGGGAGGGCGCACATATGTGCCGAGCAGAATGATATGATAGCACGCATACAATACTGAGAGGCTGTTTGGCTGATGACTTCATTTGTTAGCTCGCTAACCAGCAGATAATTCTGACTGATGTCACTAGCCGGCGTCATGTCCCCCATATAGTAATGTGTCTCTGTGCTGTAGGTAAGTAAAAGCAGAGCGGGCACATCTGCACTGGTGTGTAAATCACTAGTTAGAGAGCCCAGGGACTGTTCATGTTGTCAATGAAGCTTGCAGAAGTGAAGGGCAACAGAGAGACTTTCTGTCGCAAATCTCCTCGTCTCCTGACACCTGTCATCATTCACTTTTTTTTTTCTCTTTTTTCACAAGAAGAGCAGTTCCATTCTGCGGAGCCAGGAAGAAAATAGTATTGAATAACCACCCTTGGTCAAATATTTTTTTGTAGGAACTTCAGGCGCTGTGATAAATTAGGTGGCGCCCTAGATCGATAGCATCTTCTTTCTTTATAGCCCAAGATGGGATTTGTCAAATTCGGGGCCTGAGAGAAGTCCATTAGGTTCATCACACTGGCTGGCTGTAATTTTGGGGTGAGAAAAAAACCATATGATGGCTGTGTGTGTGTGTGTGTGTGTGTGTGTGTGTGTGTGTGGGAGAAGAGAGAACAAGGAGTATGTTTAAGGTTGTTCTGCTTCAGATTTAGCTCCGATCCAGTGATAATTGATCCCCTTTCGGATTCTCTATATTTTCATTTGCAACATAATGCTAGTCCTTTACGTCCTTTAAGTTTGCCTCACACTGAGAGGAAAGACCCTGAGCAATAAAATCCCGCAGCAGGATAACTTATGATACGCGGTGATGAAGTGATCGTTGAGATGAAACTCGTTGAAGTTATTATCAACCATTTCCTGTTCAGATAGTAGGAAGATAAATGTTTCATCTGAAATGTATGTTATGAACCAAATCTATTCAATGCACATAAACGTGTACAAGTAACAGGGGCTGAGGGGAACAAAGGGGGATGTCAACTCTCCGCTATTATCTACTATCTCTTTTCGCCAGCTAGCCTTTTTTTGTCTGTTGTATTTTTGATTGCCAGTTTGGTGTTTGTTAAGCTTGTTTTTTGTTTCCTTTTGTCTAGTCCTACTTATAGTCACTTGCTCCACGTTGCCACGTCCAGCCATACCATTCCCCTGATCTGGATTCTGCCCCACCATCGTGCACCAGAACCCCCTCACAGACCATAACTCTCTGGAGCCCCTCACATCCTGCATTCCCCTACGTACCCCCGGCTGAGACACAACACTCACTCCAACATAATCCCGACTGTTGCATGCCTGCATTCCTTAGCTCTGTACTGTTTTGCGATAAATCCTGTTCAACTTTTCTCCTTTGTCTGCGTTTTTTGGTCCTCTCCATTTGTCTGAATTGTAACAATATTTGGAAGCTAGACTGTAATTAACATGATTTACCGCAAATGGCAAGAGACAGACTTGCAGTCGACTACGCTGTCGGAGATGTGCCGCCTTTGAGCCGGGTAGAAAAGCCATCGTTCATCCCATTAGTCACCGCTTTGTAGCCATCTAGGTTGGGATGTTCTGAGATGCAGAGCCTAGACTGCGTTATTTACGTTTATGCGGCTTGAATACAATGTCTATCTACAGGATACGCAAACTAGTTCATGTATGGGACTATGAGTTTAGTTAAAGATAAAAAAAAAAAACATTAAAGTATGAATTAACTTGTTTTAAGCTACATGAATTGAAATTGTAGCTAAATCTTGTGAATGTGTGTCAATCTACATAATACCACCACGAGGTGGTAAAAAACGAAAAAGTATAACGGGAAGTGAGTGACAAGACTAGGCATAAGTGAAACGCACACAAGATTAGCGAGATACTAAAGACATAGGCTATCACCTTTCATTTAAGAGTGTGGCCATCATCTGCCTGAATAAAATGACGGTTTAAATTCTGGAAAGCAGTCATACCAACAAGAGGAATAAAAAATATAGAAACTGTAGTCAAAAGTTCTAATAAGTATCTCGGTACAAAAAGTGATTACCAATAAGGACAAAATATAACATCCACACTGTACAATAATGCAGCGGAGCGCTGTGTGTGCTGTGTTGCAAACTGTGTGTTCTCATCAAGTATTCATGAAGTCAGTTCAGTTTAATACAGGGAAATTGAAGGGGGGGGGGGGCGGACTCTATACCAGGAATGCACAATTAAGAAGAAGTATCATATAGCTCTTCATTATGAAAAAATAAACAAACTCGTCCCTGGGCAACATAATGCACGCAGTAATGTTCAGGATCCCCGTCCAAGGAATAGTTCTTTCGGTTCTAATGTCCTCACTCTGCCCTATATGTGACTAACACACCGCGTCATCGTTTACGTAGGCTCCGCGCTAACAGTCCAACTTCTGGCATGCTAATGGCTGAGAGTCTTAATTAAAATGTCAAGGTGGCGTGATGTCCCATTAAGGTCCCCCCCCCCTCCTCCCCGTGCCTTTTCTGCTTCTGATCCTCCCCGGGGACCTATTAAGCCCAGGCCAAGATGATTGAAGTTCAAAGAGGTGAGAGCGAAGGTTGGACGCTCGTCGCTTCGCGCTTCGCCGTCGTCCCAGCATCCTCCAACCCTGACCTTTCGCGAGACAGCCGTCCCCGCTAATGTGCTTGCATATCTAATGAGAGAGGGTTTTCGACTCAGACCTCCCTGTCAGGCATGTCGGCGATAATGCCACCAACCGTTATCCACCTTCCTCCTCCTCCTCCTCCTCCTCCACACTGACTAAACATGAAAAAAATAAAACGGCAAAGTAATTTGTCCAACGTCTCCGTCCCTCCTCGTTGGATGATCCTTTGGCACTTTGCATCCTTTTGATTCACCCTTTTCTACGTTTGCCTCTCTCTCTTGTGATCCAGCTGTCTTTCTCTTTTCTTTGCCTGTTTTGTCTCTCCCTGTCTTCTTTCCTTCCGAGGAAAGGTTATTGGAAAGGACAGGGCAGTGCCTGCTTTTCATAACAGGCTCCCCCGGCTGTCAAAGTGTGGCAGGGTCATTCTAATGAGCCTCTCTCCCATACAGACGGAATGCGGCTTCCAACACACAAATCCGACCGTGCGGTAGCGTCAACAATATTTGGGCTACTAAAATAAGCCCAAACAGACGTCGTCGGGCGTTTTAGTCAGGAACGTGACAAACTCAACTAACTGCTCAGTCATTTATCAGGAATCCGGCCTTTTTTTTCTACTTGAGAAAATGATGTTGCGTACAATTCACTATTTACCAAGATTTGCACATTTAGTGCCATTTCTTGCCTTCTCCAACCCATCTCCACCACAACCGCCAAACAACATCTCAGCACACATTTCTCTTGTGCCGTGCGCCTGAAACCATTAGACCGTACCCCTCCACCACCAAACCTTTCCACTTGACCTTCCTCAACACAATTTTCCCCCACCCCGCAGCCCCCTCCGCCCCCACTGCCTAATGGCCGTGGGCGGGATGGGGTCAAGGTAATCACTGAGCCATGAATATTTGTACCCACTCACTTCATCAGTATGAGATTACCAACAGGGAAATCAATGAGCTAACGACGGATCAACACTTGTGCCCAATGGACCCGTTAGTTTAGATTTTTTTCTCCTAATATGGTATCAGTGAGGTCCCACGATAGTGCAGCTCATGTATTATACAGTATGTGGTACGACTGTGTGCGGCGGCACGCGGCCAAGTCACACACCAAGTGTCGCAAACTTTGTTCAAGCTGCGCAGAACACGCAACCTTTCGCCACACACGGCCCGTTTCAGTTCCCACATTAGACGACAGATAAAGCAGCAGGGTTGCTCTCATTAGCGATCCAGCTGTGGAGGTTTCCACAGGCTGAGTGGGCTACGTTACAGTTATGCTGGAAAATAACTATGTAGTGTGTCAATAAAAAATAATGCATCTCGGGAATAATATCCGTGTTTTATGGTAGTGAGAAATGGTGTCTGGCTGAAATAACCCAGCTAACGGTGACATTTTGTCAACCGAGCACAAGCTCTTGTAAAAATCTAAGGAATGCGTGGCTTTTGCCGTGTTGCGTGAGATAACTATCTCATAAGCAATCACGGGAGAAATATTGCCGAAAGAATCCCAGGACTTGTTGGTGAGTCAGAGTCCCGATCCATGTGACGACTCTCACGTACCGAATATGATGCAAATATATCTAATGTGCGCACAAAAACAAAGCCCTGCGCTGGAAGGAAAACCCACAGCGAAAGCACGCTCATTCTCGAAAGTGCACAACCCCACACACACAAATACCCGTATCCAGGTACATACACAAACGCACGGAAGTGCCCGGCCCCTCGGTCTGCTGCGCTCCAGCGACCCTATCTTATTAAAGCCCGTCAGCATAGCTAGCACTATCATAAGCTTTTTATTATTGACTCGGAAAATATGATAATTTGGAAATCACAGGCTGTCTCCTAAAGACTCTGCCGTCACTTTCAATTTTAGCTGCTCTCCCCTTCTTTTAATGGGAATGATGAGATAGCAGGGACTTCACACGCTTTACGAGTTAAGTCACCAACTCCCCTCTGCCCTAGTATATTCAATTATTTATTTATTTGTGTGTGTGTGTGTTTTTTTTTTAATTAGTACATTATAATTGAGGTCTGTCACCTATTGCACCTTCAAAGAAAGCTAAAACTAATTTAATTAAAAGCGGTATCTTCTTTCATAGGTGAAATTGAATTATGTTTGAAGTAGGCGATATTGCCAGCTGACAGTATGTTTTCTTTATGAAATCAGCATCTTCACCTTTTACTTTGCGTTTCATAAGTTAGCTGAAAAGAATCCCGGTGCGAATTCATTCCTGTCGTTGCAGTCACCCTATACCTTTCAGAATGTGATTGCATATGCTTAATAAGCGCCTATATACGCAATGTTCATTTCCTGCTCTGTGAATGAAACGGAGCGAATCAGCGATCGGAAACTGAACGCACTATTCTGCATATTCTTTTGTGTATAATAAAGCAGTGTTTCTCTGAGAAGCCGTTAGTTTACAGATAGTAAGTTTACAGCTGGAAGTACAGCACGATGCGTAACTCTCTCCCACCCACTGCCTTTTTTTTTTTCCCACGTCAGCTCCTATCAGCGCTTGTCTCCCTCCTCCTTCTCAGGGCCCTCTCAGCATTCTGGGATTACCTTCCTATCTATTCTTTGCATTCCCAGAGGCTCACTGTGTGATCCATAATTCAACAGTGCCCTTATTTCTGGCCAAACCAGAATTTGAACTGTCCCATAATCTCTATCTGGCACTTGGAGGCTTAATCGGAGTAAACACTGTTGCTTCAATATTTTATTGACCCCTCGGTCTTGATAAGACATAATTGGCATTTCTAATCTGAAGCGAGGAAATCTCAGGAACAGGTCCACGGGTCTGCAGCCGAGCGGTGTGACACAGTGGGCGGTCGGCCCGAGGAGCTGGAGACGCGGGTGTGGAAGTAGAGATGGAGCAATATACGGCAGAGTAAATCCTTCTTTCAGAAAACATTCCGCACTTCACGGAGGCGCCACTTCCTCCCGGAAAGGTGCGACAGGAGGGTTGCCAGCCCTGAACCGTGGTCCAGGAGAGCACTCTGCGATTCTTCTCCATTTGAAATGTCTTGACCTGGAGAATCCGCACCAAGGACCAGGGCGAGAATGACTCGGGGGGGGAACTCGCCAAATGGTTGCCTCCCACCGTTCGAAACCAATCTGGCCACACTTAGCCGTGGCAACGGTGACGCTTGAAATGAAGCGCAGGTACTTCTTTATCACGTTGGGATCGTTTTAAGGATTCAAAATGTACGTTTTGTGGCCGTGCTACTCGCATTGTGCCTTGTGTCCGTACCCAATTCCATTCTGCACAAATGCAACCTCAAATGGAATGGAATAATTGTTCAAGTAAACACTGGCTGCATTTGCTCCCATTTTGCATTGTGTGGGCTGAGCGACAGAGATGTTACAAATATCACCTTAAAAGCTGCCACGCTTGCTGAGCCAGTGATGCGATTTGGAAGGTGGCTCTCCAGCGCTTCACCCTCTCCTCTCCCCCACGTCCCTTTGATCTTGCCTGTTACTGTCGTCTGACAATCCCGTTTTTTGTGGGGGTGGCTTTTTGGCCTCTCGCCCATCTCCCCGGCTTTTAAGAGGCCCGACTCACCGCAGGCGCCATTCCGAAAAAAATACTTCCCCCAGAATTGGCATGAAACTTTTTAGCTCCGGATAAAGAATGAGCGGTCTGATATTTTCGGTTAACAATCCACACACCTGCATACAATTTCACACCGACTTAGACAACAAAATGGGTTAGCGAGCGGGGAGGGGAGAGCATCCGACAGATATGTATCCATGCACATTTTGCATTGAAAACAAATTCCATTAGGGCCAAAGGTATTTCTCCCTGGGGCAGATCTTGTGAAAGTGAGAGAGAAATGGGCGGGGAAACAAAAAGGGGGCGAGCAGCAGAGAGCTAATGGATCAAAATTACCCCCCCACCCCCGTTGCAAAATTTGGACGAGAGCTGACAAAATTGCTTTTTTTTTTCTCCACAAGGCCCCTTTTCTTTTCCATCCGTCCCTTCCCCTCCTCTTGTACATCCCCCACTTCTCAATATGAAATGCAGACAGAGAAATCCATCTGTAACGCAGGCATTGTCAGCCACTCGCAATTTACGCCCATCTTTCTCTGCAGCTGTTCCTGTGCTTGATGGCGTGATAAATTAATCTTTTTCCGTGCCACTGCGTCAATTCTTTTAAAAGAATACATTAAGACACGTTAGAGAGATTTCTTCTTTTTTTTTTTTTTTTTTCCTGGAGTAAAACATTTTTTTTTTTTTCTATCTCCTCTCTCAGTCACCATGACAAATCATATTCGCAGAGAAAGCAGAGAGACAACAGGGGAAAGGAGAAATGGGACGCGGATGGGTCGGGGATGGGGGAGAAAAGGAGATTTTGGGGAGCCGAAGCAAAGAGCTGCAGACGCAGTCAAAGCATGTGATTTAAGCATTCATCAACATTTCCGGAGGGCAAATAGTGGTCATAGCTGATCAAGCATAATGTCTGACATTCATTCTGGTTGCCAGAGATGACAGAATGAGAAGAGCTCGGGCTGAATCTCCTGGCAGTCCAGCCTCTGTTCGTGTCTGAAGCTGTCTGAACCACAGGGCGCATCACGGCGTAATTTATATTGCCGCCCCTATCTTCATATATAATCATTCTCATAAAGATCCCCCCCAAAAAAAGAGGACACCTGTCACCAGTGACACCGCCAGCCAAGCTAATCTATTGTTTTGGATTAAGTTCTCCAAGAGCAATTAACTAGATTGCATTGTACAAAGACGGATACGGAACCAGCAGATTGTTTTTTTTTTTTTTCTTGTTTTTATTTTTTAATAATAAATCATTCTGTGATGGTTATACTACAATAATATGCATTAAGAGTTGCACCCCAAGACACACAAACAGACTAGTTTATTCCTCATGGCTTACAATGACCACTGAGGCTACTGGGTATAATCGTACACATACATAAAACAACTTTTCAACCAACAAAATAATAGCTTAGAGTCAAGAGAGCGTTAGCTGAACGCAGTAGAAGCGACCTGAATTAGACCACAAAACGCAATGTGTTAAATAGGTTAAACAGTTTTATTGATGAAAACAACAACTATTAACAGTTGGCAACAAGTCATGGATGGAATCATCCGACAGAAAAGGTTGAGATGCAGAAATGATAAATTATGACTGCGACTCCTCACATTTTTGAAGTTATCTTGTATCACCTATCGTTTCAGTTAGGTTAGAGCCTTGAATGATCCGCTTTGAACTCGATACGGAAGCTTTTAGCCTCACATGGCAACAGGATGCCCCAGAGTAGGACAGTCCACGATGCACTCGGCATCCAGTAGAGCGGGAGAGAGGCTTTGAATCCGACAGCGCACAGGTGCACCTGGAGATGGATGAGAGGGGATCAAGATCCCCCGGGGACCATGAGATCTCCAGCTCCCCGCAGAGGTGCAGCTCCTGCTGGGCACTCCAAACACCTTAGGCCGCTTTAAAAGGAAAAAAAAAAGAAGAAACGGGCACACAGGAGCACCATAAATCTACTTCACTTGACTTCTATCTACACATGAGACGGACAGTGATGGCACACTGCTGTCATCACTTAGCAAAGTGCTGACAAAACACACACACACACACACACACACACGTGTATACCCATGTAATGCACACACACTTTTTCCATACACCATTTTCAAATGCGCAATATAAACGTGAAAGTCGAAAAGTCACGCGTATTGCAATATGGGCTCATATGGGTTCGAAAAAATACGCGTGTGCCACTTTGTGTCGTGTATTTACTTAAAGTCCTCAAATGACATCGGCTGTTTTGCAGTGCGTCAACTCAAACTGTCTTAAAGAGGCGTTTTTTGTGTTCCCGAAGAATTGCACTATCTCGCACCGTGCCACAGCAGAGCAAGGCTATATGTAAGAAACATGACGGATCTATAAATCATCGGTTTGAGGGTTAAACTGTCACATACACAGTGCATGCTTTATTATTGCATCACCGTGACCGCACAGATTGTCACTAGCTCCTGTATCACCCGGCACTATTTTGAGCTTTTATTCCGTTTTTTCCCCTTCCCGCAAGATCTTAAGCCCCTCTCACCTTAGGTGCTCTGGTTATGAGAAACAATTTCCTGTGTGCCAGTTCCCATGGAGACTTACTGAAGACCAAAGAGCAGGTGCGAGTCTAGCAGCGAAGGGAAGAGAGAAATGTAAATCCTGCAAGACTCTGACGGTTCGGTAATCCCGGTGAAACACACGGCTCCGAGCAGAAACACAGCAGAAATACATATTTATCCATTTTCTTGTGTGAGATCGTTATAATAAAAGAAAAAAAGGAGCAGGTGACATTGTTATAAAAGACTGCGTTGACTCCAAGATCGGGTGTTCATAGTCATATTTATGAATTTTGTGATGGCAAACAATTCATCTGGGACACTGGGAGGTGAATTGACATATCTGGCCAGAATATATGCGTGTGGAGTAACATAGAAGGCTCCTGTGGTGACCAAATTAAAGGATCTTCTTTTGTTTGACAAACTCCACGGGGGAGATGAAGCATAGGCAGAAATCCCTTTTTGCTGCCGTTTCGGAGATTTCTCCCGTTTTTTTTTTTTCTGCGTGGCGGAAAGCAAGCGAGACACTGTCAAGACGCGGCCCCCTGCAAAGAAGCAATTAAAATCTCGGCCTTGTGAAGGTCTCTCTGCAGCACAGCCAGGAAAAAAGAAAGAAAGAAATAAAACCTCCTTGTGGTCAGGTGAAATGGAAAATGAAAAGCTTCCATCAGTTGTTTGGTGACGGTACATTTTTCCGTTTAGCGAGGCAGCGCGTGCGTGCAATAAAGGAGACACATGTTCGGGAACGATAACGCGCATGAGACCAGGTTGAAAAGCGACAAGGAAACATACCAAAGTCAGACTTGAAAAAAATCAGGAAATAGCTTTGATAGCGTCAGGGAGTGTCAGAGTGTTTTTTTGCAAACCGAAGGAGTAATGCATCAATAACCAGCGGCCAGGTTTTCACACCTTGACCTCCAGGCACGCGGGCGACTACAGGTGCCTGTGTTGCCAGATTTGGTTAAAGACTTGTGTTCACAGTTGATTCTGCGCCGCTGACGCAACCCAGCGCAAGGCTTGCTTGTGTAAAACTCCGGTCCGTCACCGCCTTTTCTGTAGTTATGTTAGTTGCTGTGCCAATCACTGCGGGGCACTGTTTGGGAACATGTCGAACGTATATGGTAACGATGCTAAATTGTTGTCTCGGTGAATTAGCATTATGGCGCGGCGCGTGTGCGCGCAGGGTGACATAAGAGAAACTTGTCTGCGCTGCCAGTTGGCATCGAGAAATGGGGTTTTTGAGTCACAGAGGAGGGGTGTGGGATGGAAAAGAAGATGAGAGAGATTTCGCGGAGAGAGGAGGCACGATTATCTCAGCGCTGGGACTTCAGATGGATGAGGAATCATAAAAGCAGACACGGGCAAGAAGACGCGCAGAACGGTTCAAGGCTGCTGTAAAGGCGTCATGAACAGGATTTTCTATGAATCTCTGCAAGAAGAGACCCTCGCGATGGAAGGAAACACGACATTACTGATTTGAATGAAGAGATCAATTCAAGGCATGCGTGTGCACTTGTATTAATCATGGCGTGGGGACAAAAATCTGTGTGCTACAGGCCCCTTAAGTGGATCTACTTCCAATCTGTGGACAAAGAGGTCTCCCCAAGGTCAACTATTTCACAAAGGTGTTAAATATTCGGTTTAGTGTGAGATTGCATTAATTAGCAGTGCACAAAAAAATTGTAAATATGGGTCAAGCATAGAGGGGGTCTGTGGTCATTGGCGTATAAAACTTGGCTTGCTCGATCAATAGTAGGATATTGGAAAAACGGAGAAAGTGAAAACAGATACACAATCGCAAAAAAATTGAAACTAAGGTTGCCCGTGTTTCGAAGGGCACCGGATAAACTATAGATGCAACAAAGTTTGGTAAACATCAGGCACTGGTTGGCTCATGAATTTTCAATTCATGCCTTGAGGACACACAGATCTGTTGCTACCTTGGTGTCAACCAAATATCTGGTTGTTATTTTCGAAATATGTGTATAAGCCGGTGGGCAGGTAAACTTATAATTTCCCTTTCATGCTGTACTCCCATTTAAGTGCCATTGTTTGTCTTATTTTCCAGTCAAGTTTCCAAAAGTACGCCTCCATTAGAGTTTGCTAACACGATGGGTGGGGAATACATGAATGCTTTAATAAAACCGGCTCCTCTGTCTCTGGTGGACTTTGCTGGTGGCAGCCTGTAGGTGCACGATGGGCATTTTTTCCATTTTGCAGGTGAGTGGCGTGTATTGGTGTTACACTTGAAATATATCAGACCTTGCTTGCGTGTCACACCGTGTTGCCTCATTTCCCCATTTTACGGTCCATTTTTAGCAGGATCAGCAGATAATATATATATATATATTTTTTTTATCAAATCAGTATAACTGTATACGGTATCAGCGCACCTGCTCTCTGCCGAGGCCATTATTATAAATCTAAAGCAGAACAGCCAATATTTATATTTAGGCTGTATGGAATTTAAATGTATGAGAGATGGTGACTGCGAGCCATACCTGGAGCGAAATAGATGCATCTATTACTAATACTGTTTTATTATTCTAATTGACAAATCAGCTTTGAAATGTTTACCCATGAGACCATGACTGTTTATTAACATGACGCTTCAGTTTTACCATCTTTCAAGGAATTATATCTTTTAATCTTTATATCTGGATGCAGCCTTTATCTTTGCTCCAACCGGCTTTCATCCCGTCCTTCTCAGCTCCATCCCATCATTTCCCATCAAACTCTTAGCTCCCTGCAACACACTGTACCGCGTGCCTCAAAGCGCACGCTCCGGAGAAAGGGGGAACCAAATTCATATTACTTTTGGCGCTTCCACGTGTCAAGGCGCTAATGGACGGTGAGTGGAAGTGAAAAGCAGGGGTGTTTTTCATCTTTCCGTTCTCCCTCTCTTTTACACTCGGAGAGGAAGCACATGTAAATTGGCTACGAAAGGAGAGGTAAAAAACAATTACGCGGGCGACGCGCCTGAGAGGAATGAGTCTATTGCTTGACCTGTAATGAAGTGGAAAGTTGACAAGCCGGCTTTGTGCAACTCCAAGATTTGAATGCGAGGAAATGACTCTTCTGTACTGTCAACCAACAGGGAAAGATTGCCAATTATAAGTGCTGGCCTTATCCTGGCACCTCGCAGGCATACTGATGGACGTGGACGGACATGAATATTCAGTGGCCATGAATATTAATGCTAACATTTTCGAATAATGTCACTCGTAAGGCCTTAACAAACTATTAGTTGAGGATTAATTAAACATGAAAGGCAGTCATTAATCATACCATAAATATGTGAAAATGATAAGTGCATCATTAATGTGACAAGAGTTAAAGATCTGTCTTGTAAACAAAAAGCGCACACACACACACACACACACACCGTATACTCTATACTCTTAACCTCATGTTCATACAGACATTGACCGCAGGTGCTAACATGTAGCAAACATCCGCTTTGGGAAATGATCATAAAATGTTAATAGTTTAACAGCGGAACATCTGCAGCCCCCCCGAAATATGCACACGTCTGAGTCCAAACCGCTATTACACCAAGAGGCGGATGTGTTTTGACTCGGTAGCAGAAAGTGTGCTCCGTTAGCCTAGCCGCAACAGCCGTTCATTCCTCCATCTATTCATTCACTCACTCACTCCTTCACTGCCTGGAGAATGACACGAGTTCGACTATTGTAGCGAGGTGGTGCATTGATATCTACGGTTGTGACCCAGGGTACAGGTGATATTTATGTTATGTGTTTTGAAAAGTCAAGGATGTTTTGATGACGCGCGCCCTTAAAATCTAACGTATCCGTCCTCGTTTAGCGAGCGGCTGAGTATCTCTGAGACTCGCACACAGCTGGTGTCGCCGCGGCTCGTGGGATGCGCGTGTGTGTGCGCGTTTGCCAGATTCAACATGAGGTCCCGTTTTATTTGCCAGAAAAACCTTCCCCGCGGAGCCGAGATTAAATATCAATTAATAAAACCCAGGTAGGCTCCGAAGTTTATTTGTGTTGTGAAATGTGTGCCACACTCCAGCTCATTTGGGGTATGTGCAGCCCGCACTCTTTGTCAGCTGGTTGTGTACGCCTGGAAGAGAGGGATGTAGAGCTGTGTGCGCGTGTGCACGCTTGTGTGTGCATCTGTGCGCGCGCGCGTTTGTCTTCACAGTGGGAGGTGCCTTAGCGCGGCGCTCCTGTGTGTATCCAATTCCAGCGTATTTAACGAGATATCTCACTTCCTCCTTTTTTTTTTTTTTATCTCGATTCCATTTCTTGCCAGTACTCAGGGGAGCGGAATCCATTCACGCTCGTTTTTGCTTTTTCTCTCTTTGCTCTGCTGTGCACAAACGGTTTTGCAGCCACAACGTTCATCAGCAAGTCAGTGTCATTCGGTTTCAAATGAGTCTGGGCTGATCTACCATGCAGTGGAATCTCAACATGCTGGACAGAATGACACACTTTTTCCCCCCGATGATTGTGATTGGCTGGAGTTCAGCCTTGTTTTTCCATTTGCGTCACATTGCGTGTGTTCGGAAAAGTTACGGCACCCGCGTCCTTACGAGCAGGCAGCCTCGTTGCTTCTCCGGCGTGACGAGTCCGCACGTGCGGAATCATCCATTATGTTTCTGTTGCATGGACATGCTTCTCCTCGTGTATATTAAGCGAATACCACAGTATGTGCCGAGCCGCCGTTGGACGGCTGCGAGTGCGTGCGACTGTCTGTCTATCTGAGTGACTGACAAAACGCCCCCAGAGGATGGGGCTGTGACAATCGCTCACCCTTCCGGTGTCATTCAGCATAGTACGGGAGCCATTAACTTTTAAAGCCAGGCTTCTCTCACAGCGGGCCCCGCGCCGTTTAGCCTCCCCTCCGCCACACTTCAAATGGCTGTGATGGACAGGAGTCAGACCTCTGAGGCGCAGCGGGGTTGTGGGTTGGAGCGCCCGTGCCCCTGTCCCACACTGTGGCACTGTTGGCACCGGGCTCTGTGTGTGCATGTGTGTGTGTGTGTAATTTGTTGGACACAGAGGTCGAGAGAATGCATCTTGATTGACAAGTCTCATCAGGGATAACTTAATGGCACCTCCACCTACCAATTAGAAGTCATCAAGGTCCCCAATTGAAAGTGGTTAATAAATAATGTATAGCCACAGTAATGCCACATAATCTGGATATCAGAAAGTCAAAGGTGGATGCATTATTAATGGGGCCAAATTGGACTTTAATAACTGTTCCACCGAATCCCACACTGCAGCAGAATTCACTTATGTTAATATGCCTTTATTATTAATGGGCAGCCATTTTCTAAAATGTTAACTGACTGGCGTGCTCTGGAGGCAGTTGCCAAGATTGACGAGCCTGGCGTCTGGGGAGAAAGAGGCGGGGGGTGTTGGGTGGGGGGCTTGCTTATTTATTTATTCACCTACCTGTAGCACGTGGGCCCACATCATTGTGTCAATAATTCCCTGGTAAAGCCATTAGGCATGATCACAGAGGCCCAATTAACTCTGCAATGTGCGAGATGACAATCATACATCATTAGCCCTATAATGGCATGCAGTGCCACAGCCTCTTTAAAAACAAACATCGAGGCTATTACCGGGGATATATATGCCATCGTCAACATTGCTGTTCCGAACATTCTGACTTGCGCTCCAATACCCTGCTGGAGATGTGCATGTCAAGTGCTATGGGACATTACACCGAATGCGTTCCGATGAACTGCAATGGGTTTTTCCAGATTGAACGCATCTTCATCAGGGCATATTTGTGACGATCAAGGATGTGGTATCCGCTTGTGACTGCTGCCTAAAACAAATAGGAGGTATACTCATTTAACTGTGCTATTTGGGATAAGGGGCCTATACATTCGGAGGGGGGGGGGGGGCAGCAATAGGAAATGTCAGAGAGAGAACCGTCACCCTGATTTAAATTCCCCCATTCCTCAGTGGGAGCTCACTGCGACTTCTCAGACAATTTGGTGGCAACATCTCCGAGGGGAACCGCTAGACTAGCTAATATGTTCTCTTATGGTTTTTGCATAATGTCCATGGTGCTTCGCCAGAGAAGCTGTTCTGCTCCAGTTCCTTCTTGTAATATATCTGGCAGCGCTTCTGAAATGCAGTTGTCGCTGGCACTGGCTTACAAATCAGACAGTGAAGGCCCATCCAGAATATGAAAGGAAGCGCGGCTTCAAAATATTCATTTACCATCTGCTTTTGGACCATGTCCTGTCCACATCATCTTGATGTCTCTGACAATTGCTTTCTTTCTTTCTTTCTTTCTTTTTTGCATGTACAACTTCTGGATTTTTTTATTATTATTATTATTCTTACCAAAGGCATTACCCCCAGAAGCAAATCTTTGCTGTTGTTGACAAGAGCGTATACAGCTCTATATGTCCCCTCACAATCCTTGAAAAGCCTGTCCACTAAATTGGTGGCAGAGGTGGGATTTCTCCGCGTGTCACTTCAGCTTGAATTAAAGCGGCTATGCTCCACAGTCTGAAACGTGTCCTACCGAGTTTATCTATGCAGATGTAACATAAATATGAAGTTAGTTAGCCTGCACTCTGTATACGGAGGTTTGTTTGTTTTGTTTTTGTATTCAAACCGAGCAATGGTGGAGTCACACGGCCACAAAGAAAAAGTCAAGAAGATTTATAAGGCAGCAGCAGGTGGACAAGGAAAAAGCAGGCCCACCTGTTTGTGAAGACAGTGATGGACAGGGAGAGTCAGTTACAGATGAGGCATACACCCCTGTAATGTCAGATTGATGAGAGAACCCGCCATCTCCAAGGGAGAGCCCTGTGTAGCCTCAACAGCTCCAAAAACTGCTCTTTGGTCTTTTAAATGTATTTGTTTATTTTGAATATATAATATATATATATATCTCCGCCTTACGAAAGGGGGCCCACCTGTCGGGGGTAGCTGCGGGGGATCTGGTGTGTTTGTATGACTGTATGTAGTCCAGCGTGCAATCGATGCTGCTTCTGCTCGGCAGCAATAGCTAAGGCTTAAATGGGAAATCCCACCGGCAACAGAGTTCCCATGTTTAAGAACCACTGGCTTACTGATTATTATTAGCCATAAGCAAACCTTAAATAGTGCAATATCTGCTGCATTCTGACTTATTTTCTCCTCCAGTGAACTCCTGGGATGTTAATATTATCAGCAACACACTCGGCCACTCATCACATGCCACAATGAGGAGTTGGTGGCGACTATTGCTGTGACAGACTTGACTCAGGCAACAAAACAAAAATGCAGCAACTTGGTCAAGGGCATCAAAATGTTTTTCACATAAGATTTTGCACAAAGTAAAAAACGATGAGTCAAAACTAGGCTTGGAAGGAGATTCAGGGACAGGGGTTCTCTCAGGTAGCGGCGTTGGGGCACGGACGAGACACAGGGAGAGAGGACTATTTATAAGGTCCGAGTCAATTGAACACAGGTGGAAACAATCAAGGGAGAAGCTGACTCTGACGAGGGCACAAAAACACAGAAAGGCAGGAAGTAAAGGTAACCGCAATGAGAGACAAGAGGTAAGTCAAAAACAAAGCAGGAAGTGGACTGACATTTCTCGATTGACAGTTGGACAATGAAGTGACTAATATAAATGACGAAGGCTAAACATGACCTATATACTAAACTTAAAACATAAACGTTAGACATGGCACGAATATACAAAACTATGTGGCAAACTCAATCACATTGATGAACACATTGGGATGAATGAGTAGAAGCTATTGTATGGACTTGCTTTTTTTGTCCAAAAATATGACATTTAAAAGACTGTAAATGCTGATGCAGATTTACATATGTTCATCTTACTGACGTATAGGTTGTGAATGTGTGAGTGGTTTCCCCTCGTTTGCAAACGTGGAGTCCAGCCTCTCACGGACGCATTCGTCAGTTTGACCTGAAGCGTACTCACGCTTACTATTGTGCTCCTCTGCTATAGATGTGAAAAAGGAGACACACAGTCCAGCGAGTTCCAGAAGTTGTGATGTTAAAAGTATCCCCACCCACACACTCTATTGTTCCCATAAATTTTGCGATACGGTAGAAAAGCAGGGGTTAGTCTTTGGGTTCAAGCAGCGGCCTGGTGGCCAGCAGTTTAGATGTGTCTGCTTCCGCTCACGTCCAGACAATAGGAACCCAGCGGTAGACATTATTCTCCTCCTGGGGACTGTGCCACATGGCTGTCACACTTTATATATGCAGTGTGACGGGCCTGATTATTACATATTGATTGTATGGATGCTGAAATGGCGATAGCTAGACTTTCATCTGCTGTTTCTGCAAACAGCTTTTGACACACAAATTGGCCCAGAGCCCATGTGCTATTTACAGACTAATATGACAAAGCTAAATAGCCAGCGCATAAGCATTGATTCCTCAATCAAGTTAAGCAGAACAGATGCAAGGTTTTGGAGCGTGGGTTTTTTTTTTTCTCCATTTGTGGCACGAGACCACTCAAGGCTAAGGTTTGCACACACTGTCCTCGGCCTCGGATTGTCCTGGACATATATAATAGAGCCCCGTCATCTCCCGGAAACACCAGTAAACAAAAATCCAGGACGCCGTGAACTTTCGGATTTCGACTCAGCTCAAAATATTCAGTATTTTCTTTTTGTCTTTAAAGGGAGGAAGCAGAAACAAGGTCTGTCCTCATTAGCACCTGAGTACGTTTGGGAACTCCATTTTTTGCTTTGTTTTCTTTCCTTTCTTTCCGTTTCGCAGTCACGCTGCCGCCATCAAAGAACCGCGTGCTTCTCCAGGGACGTAAGTACACTATGATCTATACATAGATACCATAGCATGGACAAAAATAAACAGCCTCACACTTTTGCATACATATTTGAAAGTGTATTAGGGCCAGGCATAAGAAAAAACAATGGGAAGGTAATTTCCTTTTTTTTTTACACTTTGCATTTCGAGAATAAAGTCAAAATGTTGTGACTAAACTTAAAATGTTGTGATTCAAGCGCAACCTTTAAGAAAATATATCAAAAATATCGGTGGTAGTGCATAAGACTGCCTCTACAAAAGTTGCAGTGATGTCGCAATTACCAGTGGAAGGGTTCTTGAGTGCACGTTTTGGGATGGATTTTCCCTCTTAGTGCATAAACAGCTGGAGATGCAGTTGCCTGTGTTCAGAAAGCGAACCACATGAATTTGGAAGGGTCGGCTACATTTGTGCAAACTCAAATGGCTGTTATCGGACAAAGACAAGGATGCCGACGCTTACACCATTCACCACCAAGGATGTTACGCTCGAAATAAATATTCTTTTGAATGATGCTCTAAAACTCCAATTCTTCCACACATATGACGCTGAGATTTCCCTAAAACAATTAAAGGGCCCTAGAGGCAACCGCTCTGCTACGGCAGCTAATTTGCGATTCCTCGCACATTGCAGTTTTGCTGCACGCCACACCCAGGCACTGGTAAACTGAAAAAAAAAAAAAAATCTTGTTTAGCAACAACTAATGTTGGTTCGGGTTGATGAACTGCCAGTATCGATGAAATAATTGACGTAACACTCGGCCCTCCTCCTCCGTCACTCCCTCCTCGTTAGTCATCTCGACTCGACGCTCAGTTGACTCTGCGCTTCCTGTCAGCGGAGGCGTCTAATCGACTAAAGCGGGCGTTTTCTGCCTCAGTAACAGGAATCTGCGAGGGGCTGGGGGGGGGGGGGGGGGGGGGGGGGGGGGGGGGGGGGGGGGGGGCTGCTGGGGTGAGAGGAGGAATTAAATTTCCTCTGGAGAGTGAGATTGCGTGTGACAAGGCTGGCTTGTGTTAAAAAAAAATCCTGTTTTCCCAACTTTTTGACACTCAGTCAATATATTGACAGCGTTTGTCACTACAGTGCAGCTTTTGGCGGGAGAGAGGCGAGACGCCAACCAGCCCGGCCTGACCTGTCATGCTTCGATTCGCTGGTGCACCGGCACTTTGCGGGAGGGGGGGGGATCCCAAAGCATGGAAGACAGGAAGCTCTGACAGCGAGGACAATTCTTCCCAAGCATCCCATACTCGCAACTGTCTTTTCATGTGTCAAAAACACCTCTGTAAAAAAAAAAAAAAAGTTTCTTTAAACATTTCCGGATGCTCATGGATGAATAATGCGTCAAGGTGTCACCGCTCAAATGTTTTTGGGAGAAATGAAGGACTTACAACTGCTTTTTTAGTCCAATTAAAAGTGATTTTTATTCTTACTCAACCGGGGAATGGAAACACTTGACACAAAATCACTGACAATATATTATTGCAATTTACAGAGATTAATGATTTTTTTTTTTTTTTTTTTTTTTTTTTTAAGAGAGAAATCTTTTCATTTCCAGCAGCATTTGTCAGCAGGAAATTAACCATTCGCTAAACCCGTCCCCCGAGCCGCAACTGTCAAATCACAGCTTAGCAAACATAACTAGGCACAACAGACCTGTCAAGCTGTGTGTGTGTGTGTGCGCGCGTGCGTGTTTTGAGACCAACACTCATAAATAGAACTGGCAGAGTATTTTTATGAAGAATTTACATACAGTAACCAAAGACACAAGAGCAATGATCGTGAAGAAGATTTTGCAGTCGGTGTTTGACTAACTAGCTCAGAGACCTAGCGTTGCTTCCGAGGCCAAGGGGTTAGCATGTCATGAACCAACTAGACGAGTTGGGTCTCGATGTTACATTAAAAGCTACGTTAGTGACTCACAAACAGGCACATCAACGTGTAGGGTAACAAGAGATCTCCGATAGAAGACAACATTGTGTGTACATTTGAGGTCAATTTAGAATGCAATCGCCTAATTGAGATGCTACTTTTAATAATGCATATCTGTGGCTGAATAAATGGGTTCTGAGGCTTAACATGCTGACCTTGATGATTCTATTTTGTATATTCGCACAAGAGCTGTATGTGACTGTAGTGAAACGAGGTGGCTGTTAATAATGTGCTTCATCAAAACATGCATTATCAAAGAGTAAAACACGGATGGCCACAAATTGCATGTAATTGAACTACAGACAGTGGAATAAATGCAGAGACTCCGCCAGAGACAACTTTTTCAACAAAAATAAAACTCGCAAGCACGTATCCGAAAGCGGCGACTTTCACACGGCCTCTGGTCACAACATGGATAATTACATCCTTTGGTGTTTGTGCGACGGCACGGCACCCTTTCAAATCATAACCAAAGCCCCTACGCATGAACACAGCGAGAGGTTGGAAATGTCAAACGTTTCGTATTTTCTGACCTCCCTCGGTATTCCATCACTGTCGCACAACTCCATTTTTCTCGCCTCCTTTGTGCCTGTCCTCTCCTCCTTTCAGCGGGGATGGACGGGGTGAGAGGGAGCGGTGCCAACAATGTCGCGGCTAAAGAAAGCTAATCCTGAGTGGAGGGGTCTGTGTATAGAGTCAATCAGAGCTGTACAAACCCTTGATTGCCATTGACATTTACCGGGGGCCCATTTCCAATTAATCTTCAAGGGCCTCCACCTCTTGAAGCCTGATTACGATTCCCTCCCCCCGACAAACTAGCTAATTTGTAATTGGCCGTGTGTCTGGCAGTGGAAGCTCTCCTTTATCACCGCTAGATTGAGACACTGGTAAAAAAAAAAGATTATAAATACGAGAACGAGATTCTAATCAGGTATGCAACTGCATCCTAAAATGAAACATAAACACACACATGCACACATAAACTAATGTCAGGAAATGTAATGCCCCGTATTACTATCTACAATAGAATATTTTGTGTATATAACCAATTTATCTTTGTATCTTTTTGCGTATCAAATTCAAATTACACCCCATTAAGGCATCTTAGTAATTGTTGTAGATGTATATGTTTTACATGTGATATTCACAGAGAAATGTGAATAGGGGCTGTGTGTTTCTTTCATAGTCGCTTAAATCTCAGTTTCTCTGGGCAGCGTTGGAATTGAGATGGAACCCACCAGGGCTGAGTTCCCGCTCCTGACATCTAAATGGCACCCTGTCAGAGCTCGGCACCATCTCCTCCATGGTGTTGTCAACTCACACACTTTTGGCTGGAGTGAAGGCTTTCAGACTATGTCTCACACCGAATGGAACAAACGTAGATTTCAAGCTCCTCTTCTGTGACTGTACTAAAATGTCTGTGGCCAGTGCAGAGCAGCGGGGGACCACACTGCGGCTCCTGTGTGGAATTTACATGTGACACAACAGTTACTTCCCCCATATTCAATTCTCCTGTATCCTAAGGTCACATTTCTAAAAAGCAGTTGTGGACGAGATGAGTCCAGCGCCATCAGACCTGTTGCTACAATTTTCTTTCCAGCGTTCATCCAAACATATTGCCAAACTAGAAAACCAACACTAGCGTCTGTCTTTTTTTTGGAGAGAGAGAGAGAGAAAATACCTGTATCATGGTCTTTTGGGACTCCACTGTGCTTCAAATGGAGTGTGACCTATTTTTCACTCCCCTTTAAATTGTTTATTGGGTTACTTCCCCGAGATTATTAATAAAAAATACAAAAATGTAATTGGAATTTTCAACTTAGCTTCTGAAACTGTATTAAAAAAAAGACAGACACACACACACACACTCACCGTCAGGGTCATCGTTACTCTGAACAATCCACATGCACACAATGCACCGCCCTGTTTTCACTGGAGGCAGGAGGATGTCCACCTCATTCTCGTTGTTTTTGTCAACCAGAACCAAATTGCACCATTCATTGCCTACAATGAGGACACAAAGGTACAACAAAAGATCTCTCATAAAAAGGAGTAAAACTGAAAGTCGCAGAGAAATCAAAAGGCAAAAGTAGGAAAGCAAGGACTTTGCTAAGTGGCTTAAATCGCTTGGTCAAACACAAAGGAGAGGACAAAACAAAATGCCATAAAACCAGTGGAGCCAGCTCGATTTATACAAGAGTTAAGGGGGAACAGGTGGGAACAATGGAGGGCGGGGCGAACGCTAACGATGGAAATGAAATGACAGACTGGATGGAAGACACGGTGACATGAGCAAAATATAAATAACTAACGAACTCGACCAGACATGACAGTTGATATGTTGGCTCCACTGCCATGAGTGAGTGGCCTCAAAATGGAAATCTGGACATTGATTGAACTGATTGACTATAGACAGAACCCTGTTAGGGGGACTAATGCATGTACATTACTTGTGAATGGCTATGCTTTAGACAATAAATACCCCTTAAGGTGACCATGATTTGTTTTATTTTCAACAACTTCCTTCGAGTGAACCGAATGCATTTCGAGGTACCCTGCAAACCATAACCCGAATACGAATGAGACCAACAACCTGTTTTGGCAGCTACAGGCATACTATAGTTTTTTTTTTCTTCAGATTTGCTTTGTAACATTCATGCTACACAGGCTGTTATTCTGTGCGTGCCGTGTTGCTGACACAGTTCTGGTCTTGCAGCTCCGCTTGCACAAAAACTATTGGTGAGGCAGCCCGCCGCGTGTTGTTTAGACCCTCACCTATAGGGAGTAGATCACAACCTGCTGTGAACACAGACACATACATACACATGCACAGCCTGCATGCTGGGAGAGACTTATTCGGGCTGCAGAGGCACGCCATTGTTCACAGTCGCACACACACACACGCACACAAACACACACAGTAGAACAAAGGCAGGAGAGAAAGACAAGGACATATATGAATATATGTGTATGCTTATTTCATCTGCCTCCGACTTCATGGGTAATATTTTGTCAACATGCCCACACGCACACACACACACACACACACACACTACACCGTCATTATCAAAGAACCAGCGCCTTCACAAACCTAACCCTTTGTGTGTAGTCTCTCGCTCTCTGTCTCGCTTCCTCTCTGCTCTCACGCGCACACGGAAGCGGCTATTTTAAGTAGAGTTGTGACGGAACCTTATGTCTCTCACTCATCTCCAGACAGAATCAGTCGCCGAGGGAAAAAAAAAGAAAAACTTGCTCGTGAACATTTTCCATTTCTTTTTTCCTCCTCTTACTCTCTTTTTTAATCTCGCCACCGCTGATAGATCACAGAGGGAGGGAGGGCGGTATATAGTGAAAGTGAGATTCCCAGACTGCCCATTTGCCCAGCCCCTGCACCGGCATGATAACGCTGTCACCGCACCCCCCCCCCCCCCCCCCCCCCCCCCCCCCCCCCCCCCCCCCCCCCCCCCCCCCCCGCTACCTCTCCCTATTCCTCCCTGTGCCCCGGCTGCTGTGGTCTGCAGACCGGTGCCCATGGCAGAGCCACCCAGGAATCTTATCTCCTGCCCAGGCTCAATCCTGCTCCTGCCTGTTTGCCTGCTGCTATAAAAGCCCTGCCACAGTGTGTGTGTCTGTGTGCGTGCGTGTGTGTGTGTTTACCCTCTCGTTTGCAACACTGTCTCTCTCTCTCTCCCTCTTTCTCTCTCCATCTATGACCTGTTTGTCTTTTAGTCCTTTCCGTCTGGAAGGCCGAGTTTTCCCAGAATTCCCGACGGTCTCACGTGCCACGCAGGTCCTGACCTGGTCACATAAGCCAGTCTCTGCGTGTCTGTCTGTCTGTCTGTCTGTCTGTCTGTCTGTCCGTCTCTCTCTCTCCCGTCTCTTTCGTCCCCACGCTTGTCTCCACACGTGTGCGCGCCTCTATCACTGTTTATCTGGACCCCGGTGTTCTCCCGTCATCTCACTCTACAATATGCTCGGCTGTCTGTTTTTCTGTCCCCGGCAAGCAGCTTGTGTACCAGTCGTTCCACCAGTCACGTCAGCGTCCATCTGTCTTTCTTTTTTCCTGCACTGAGCTGCCTACGTGTCTGCTTTCCTTTCTATGCCTGTCAGTTTTTGTCTTTCTTTCAATGTGTCTAGTTTTTATGGTTTTGATTTCAGTCGGCCTGTCTGAGGATTAGTATTGTGTCAACAGGATAACGCTACAGAAGACATTCTTTATGTGGGTATAATGTACTAAACGGTACACCTGAGTGTCTGGTCTTAGTGAGTAAGTATATTGCAGCAGAAGGGCAAATGAAAAAAATAAAAATGAAATACACTCTTATGCCTGTTTTCATGGCAACTCTTGTATGTCTTTTAATAGCCGCTTTGAAACCAGATATTCAAACTTTGGCTACAGAGCCAATTCTTGTTTCCATGAAACAAAATAGCACCGTGTTTGTCTTAAAAAAGGGCGTTTGGCGGGACGAATCCCATCTGAAAATGAAAGTTGAGGAAAGTAAACCGGGGGTAGCCGTGGCTTGATTTCTTTGGGTCACTTTCACCCTGGGTGACGTGTGCACATCACTACCATTATTCAATGACATCAGACACCAGATTGTAGGATGTTCATTACCTCCAAACTCCCGGATGTGACATGGAAAAACCAGCCGGGGAGATAGATGGCCAAGAGCTCTCATCGTCTCAACAACTGACATGAGTAATAATCAACGTGTTCACCGACACGCCATTCAAATCTCCTCCCATCGACATCTTTGATATTGCTCGAGGCATTGTTCATTTGTTGCTCCACACGTCCGTCATGGTACAACTAGCCCCTCCGCTCCCAACCTCCCCCCCACACGCACACGCACACACACACACACACCCAGCATCCACCCAATCCTAAACACACACACACACTTCTCATTCTTCCCTGTCTGTGGCTGAAATGACTATTGACGTTTGGGTTTGGATTTGAAATGTGTTGGAACAGAGAGAAAGGTGCCGGGGGTGGAGGTGTGTGTGTGTGTTTGTGTGTGTGTGTGTTAGGAGTTGGGGGGGAGGGGGGGGGGGCTCGTTTGGACATAAAACAGCTCTACCCTAGGATGGCAGTGAGACGGCCATTTCACAGAGACTAGTCCCGGATATTATTATTCATTCTTTTTCTTTTGTGATTTTATTACTGGTTGAAACATTAATCCCGACGCGGCCTGAGACCGGACGGTCGGCAGTGGTGGTGCTTTTTTGGTTGGTGGGTTTCACGGGTGCGTTGTTCGCACCAAGATGGGACTGGCTTTTAGTTTTACCACACTGATGAGGATTGTGTGACTGTGTGTCCCCTAAAACAAGAATGGGAGGGAGGGACCACCACTGTTTGTGTGTCTTGACCTTGTCTCCTTCTCTCCATCTTTGGGGGGTTGACTTGTCTGTGATGGAGGTCAATCGTATCGGGAAAAAAAAAGTGATCTGTAGTAATGTCCGTGTTTTCCTAGTTTCACTTCATTTAGCAAGGATAATAGAGATTGATGTAAATATTCCGTATGACACAGCATCATTTCGGCTAATGATGTTTTACTGATTACCACATTAACTCGCCTAATTCTACCACCACGCGAAGAATTACAGCAGATACGGTGTTCATATTCATCATCTAATGAATATCAGGGGCTTCTTTCCGGCTTTTCAAGTTCATCCAACCGCGCTTGCCACAATGAAAACGAGGCGACTCGCTCTAAAGTCAAAGTAAATTTAACATCAATAAATCACCGCGTGTTAATTTTTCATCACAATAAATCACCATCAACAAGCAAGTCCCTCACCGCTACATTTGGCAGGCTGCGTCGTTAAAGACGTCTCGGATGCGATGGTCGATGGAAGAAAACTTTCAGCCTGATAAACAATTCAGAAAAAATTAATAAAAAATTGTTAACCTAAAAACTAAGGAAACTTTCCTTAACCTAACCAACATGTTAGTATCATGTCGTATAAAAATAAGGGTGAGGGTTACTCAATATGATCTGTAAGTTAACATGGACCAAGACTACCACTCAATTTAAACAAAGCTGAGCAAATGAACATGATTGATGCAATTATTCGTTTGTAGAACAGGCTTTTTTTCTTTACGAAAGATAACATTTGTGTCACAGAATGGTTACCTTTACATTTGACAAATCATCGTATGGAACTTTGCTTTTTTTTTTTTCTTTTTTTTTAATGATGTCACTTCGTTCACAACACCACCTGATTTGAATCATGCTGGATATTACCGTTTATGGCTTCAGGTTTCTTATTGCACAAAGCGGGCACTCACAAGGGTCATTTGCACTTGCCGCATTCATTTGGATCCCTGCTTCTTTTCTGGTTGCGGTATAAATGAATAGCAGCGGAGGCATCAATTCCACAACACGCCTCGCAGACATGTGGGATCCCTGCGGGCCTGGTGTCGGAGCTGCACTTGCAGCCAGGTGCGTTCCCCTTTGTGTTGGAGACGAGCAGCGCGGTGTGGGGGAGATCGATCCACCCTGGGAGGTGCCGTCTCTGGCCCGGCATGACACCGGGCTCTCACACAAAGCGAGAGGTCACCCAGCCGGAGTCGCACCCGTGTCCATTACACCTGCGTGCGTAGGAATAGACATATACTGTATATACTGTATATATATATACACACACGCACTGACGCACCAGACACAAGTCTAGTGCGCTTGAAAACCTTATATTCATTCATCTGAGACCCCTGTGTGTTCACGACATTGTAGTAGTCGTAAAAAGTCCCTTTTTTGGGGGTTTTCAAGTCGAAAACAGTGTTATCTTTTCAGACCGCGAAAGTGCATTCTGTAGGATCAAATTCCACCACTCACTTATCCTACCAGTTGCGTCGGCTCTATGAATTAGGTGGTAATTAACAACAGTACCGTGTCCCATTTCTCTCTCTTGACGTAGTGGCACGTATAATGAGCATTTCCTCGTGCGAGATTTTGCCTCTTTTTTTTTTTTCAAATGTGTCTGAAATGTAAACCTATAAACCGCAAACAATGGTGCTTTACACTGTATAACAGAAGCTCCCAGAGAGCTGATCAAACTTTACTCCCGCGCACCACCACTGAAATGTGAGCTCAGGATGTGGTGAGAGTGCAGTGCGTGTTGGAAGCGTGCAACACAGTACCCCTGATACATTTTTTCTTGTCAGCTGCACGAGCGAGTTGGAAGGAGAGATCGCGTGACGTCAACACTGAACCCTTGCCCCTGTGATGCGTCTTTCCCCGTGGGCTTACGATGGCCAGATTAAGCGAGAGTTTGCAGATAGGCGACAGGCTCCGGCACCCGTATCCAATCAGACGCTTCCCTCAGGGGAACCATGTGGCGCACACGTGTGGCCACGGCCTCACGGCGTGACGCCACGGACGTCCTCCAGGAGTCCTCCGCCCGGGATCAGGGGACGCCGGCGAGGAAGCGAGCGCAGCAGTTTGGGCGATGGATGCCGAAGATTAGGCGGGAGAATTTAGGAAGAAAAAATAAATAAATATGCCACGGTTTTCATAATGTCCTCCAGTGGAGGAGGGAGGCGAGCGCGCTCGTGTGCTGCCGTCTGCCTTTTTACGCTCTTCAAGGCTTTCCCTTCTTCCTGCTCAAAAGCCTTTCTGAAAGTCTATTTGTAACACTGCTTACTCCTTTTCCCGCTCCCTTTATCCGACAGCACAGTGTGTGTGCGCGCCGCTTCCACGTCCACGCTCTGTTGTGGGATGAATACGTGTGCCTGTGTGGAAATGCTTTATGTGGTCTCGACACGTGTGTTTGACTGCCAGCTGTGCAATGAGTCATATTCTATTCTATCAAAGTGCACAATTCAAATCCACCTCCTGCCTAAGATATTTAGGAAGAGCCACCTCTTATTCCCTTATCTTCCTTTGCAAAAAATCCTCCATCGCAGCCTTGTATACATTTATATACACACCTTTCCACGGTTTTAGGACTGCATTACATTTTATGAAAAAGCCCCCCACAATGACACACCGGGCTCCAGAAAACCAAATAAACCAGCACCACTCCCGGAGCCATCACACTTGATCCACGTATGAATGAATCACACTATGCATCCATTTTCCCTCTCATCTTCCCTCCTACCCCCCCCTTCCCCCTCTCTTTCCCCCCTCCCCCCCCCCCCCCCCCTCACAGAACCGGAGCAAAGCCATAGCTCATATTTTCCCTGACAAAAGAGGTGACGGTGAAAGGGAAGTGAAAAGGCTATAATAAATGCTACGGCAGAGGGTACAAGGGAGGGAGCGCCGCGTTTGAAAACGGTAACCTTTTTCAGATGCTGATTTAGTATTCATTATTAATGACCTTTCCCTACCTGTGCAAGGCTGTCGCCAGGAAGCCCTCCTTCATGTTTGTGTCTGCGGGAGCCGAGGGGCAGACGGCCGCGGCCCTGTTGGCTGACGGATTTCTACGCTCTGTACGCGTCTGCCCACACAAATACTGTTTAATTTGACCCACCTTGAGTCCACACGCTGAGTAAAGAATGGTATGAACATAGTGAGCGAGGTGTTAAAAGTTCAGAGCAGCATACTAAACGCAAATTAGGGGTCAGACGGGGGAGGATTGCTGGCTTCGGTTATTTACATAGTCTGTCTCCACCTGGCAGGAGAGAAGACAGAAGAGAGACCGCCCCCCCCCCCCCCCCATTCCCCCCGCCCGCCCCTCGCTCCACTCGCATTTAACGCTTTCTATCTCATCAAAAAGCATTCTCATGCTAATTGAACTTAAAGAGCAACCGAGCGCATAGCGCACCGCGAGTGTGCGTCTGTGGGTGTGCGTCGCCCCGTGCGTGTATGTTTGTGAGCCTGAACAATCGCCCCCCCAAACGTGCTCACCCAGGCTCGGGTTCTCCTATTCACGGCGCCTACACACCGACAATCCTCCCAACGACGTGAAAGACACACTTCCTTCGCACATTTAAACTTCAGGCAGTACTGTAAAAGAAAAATAAAATAAAAAAAAACATCTATCCGTCTATCGCTCCACCTGTCTGTTTATCTAGCGATCCCCTCCGTCATTCTGTCTTCCTTTTGTGTGTCTGCCTCCATTCATCTGTCATTATCAGACCCCCCCCCAAAAAAACTGGAACACACACCTCCTCTCGCCGAGCCGATAAGACTCAACAAATCACTCAGTAGCGTTCCTCGGAGGCCCCCTGGAAAAAAAACACGCGCGCCAAACTCCGAAAGGAGCTCACCTCAATTATCCCACAACTCCTTTTGTTGTCCTTTTGAAACTAGAAACATATATCTACGCGGCCTCCTTTTGTCTCCCCAAATGCCAAGTTATTATACGCAATCATAGGCTCTCCTCCGTGCCAGGGATTTAACTGCACCGTCAATATTCACGACCACTTCCCCTTCGCAGCAATGATAAGCCTGCTTACTGGGATAGTATGGTGGAGAACTTCAGCCAAACCAAAACTCTCACGGCCCCAGAGGGGAAAGGCTTTGAGGAAAACAATTAACCCATTTTTTGTTTGGCTGTCATCATGTCGTAAGTTATGGTTATGGTCGTAAAAAAAAGAGGGGGGTGGGGTGGCGCGCAGCAAGGCTAAATATAAATGATGTATGGTTCTGGAATTCTAGCAAAGCATCGACCAGTTTGTCAAGGGACTGCCAGGTGAGGAGATAAAGCATGCAGACCGTGAATCAACAGCAAACATTACATCTATAAAAACAAAGACAAGAAAAGCGTGTCTCCCCCTCAGCTCCACCACTTCAGCTGTGGGTAATGAAGAGAGACCAATGGTGTGTAATTCCTCCAAATATTAACCTCAGACAGAAAGAAGCAGAGAAAAACCTAAGGCATAGCTTCGAGTCACAAAGAGAAGACTGCAGATTCCTTTGGAAATAGCATCCACTCGATAGTGGAGCGAAAAACTTTACCAAAGGAACTTTAAATGCTCAACTCACTTCCCACAAACTAACCCAAAAAACGAAACATAACCTTTAGCTGAGGAATTAATGCATCCCCTCCCGATAGTGAAATGGAGTTTATATATGAATAATAAAGCAACAACCGGCAAACTATAGCCTATCCATCTGTGTAACAGTGCAAAACATACTGCAGGGGATGAAAGTATCTGTGACAAAGTATATTTTGAATATAACAAAATTAATCAATTTACAAAATGGAGACCCCCGCAGCAAAGGTTTGGCTTCATGGCTGCTTTGCATGAGAAGAACACAACGGGGGATATTTCTTGTTGGCTTGCTGCCGTACATCTCTGGACTTGTGTAGCAGAGAGGCTACCAGGGTTAAATATATATATTATCTGTAAAGCTGTGATTATGTGTGTATGGATGTGTGTGTGTACAATGATTTCAGTCAAATAAATCTCAGCTAGTGGAGTTTCTGAGTCACATGTGACATTTGCTTTTTTACACCCACCCGTGCACAAACATAAACACACCCATATTCGCAGACTTCCACACAGGCATTGACAAATACACTACATCCTTCCTCCAGATACTTTTTGCCCCAGGGGGTTTTTGACCCGAGAACCAGGTGTTATCGCACTCCCCTGTGAGTCCCACTTTTCTCCTCTGAGCAATTAATGACACAGTGCTGCCAGAAAAACTGTGGCCCCAAAATGGCTGCCTATCTCGAATGGAGGTGTCACATCACCCTGACAACCGGGTCGTGCCCTCGGACTATCATCAGTGTGCGCCAACAAAGCCAGGGGTCAGAGTTGGCCTCACCTCGTGACCTCTCTGTGGAATTGATCTGTTGTAGCGGAAATAGGATTTTTTTTTTGGGGGGGGGCGCTGCATGATTCAGACTTTGCAGCCAGAGCCTGAAGACATTCTCTGTCATGAATGATTGAGAACACGACTCACAACACCAGACACAACGATACGGTTTTAAAGCCCCAAAGGAGCTGCAACAGAATTAGGCAAATAATCAAAAATCCCGACGCCCGTTTTCCATTCGCTCGAATAGGAGCGCGGTCTAGGACTTTCGGAGCCCACCGCAGGTGTCGTGTTTTTAGCGAAGCTGGTGCTCTGTCAAGAGGCTTGTGTTTTCAGGGCAGCGAGTCCGTCAAGGAGAGGAGCTGTCAGCGCGTCGGTGCAGCTGGCATTCGGCACAAGCAGAGAGACGCCCACCCATGTCAAATGTCAGAGCACTAATCTCTTTCCAATGCAGCCCAGGTATAACCGCAGGGGCGAGAGACAGACACACCTCATTGCGCCGCAGAATGAGATTCCCAGCAGACTCTGCAATTCACAAATCAACAGGCTTTACTCTAATGAAATCCGTGGCATCTTGTCGGTATTGTTTTGTGCTCGGCCGTATGCTCGTTTTAGGAATTTCAGGCGGCACACGTAATGCAGCAATTTCCCAGTTCTTATTTTATTTTTCCATTTTCTTTGTATTTTTCCGCGGGTCACTGGAGTGTGACGCCTTGCGTGCTTTTACAATATGCTAAATGTGCTCAGCAACACTTTGTGGACTCATGCATATGCACATGCTAATTTTAGCAAGCCTTGAATTTCCAGCATTACCATCCCCCGTTTGTATAAAAAATGGTATAGTACAGGGAAATATGTGTACAAAAAACAAAGGCTGTAAGACAGTTAGCCCACAGATCTGCTGAATAAGATATTTGAAAAAATATTTGAATGTCTCTAATGCGATAATGAATGCATTTTGTGGCTTTGTTTGTTTTTGCCCAAGGGGAGTTAATGTGCTGCCTCTCATACCCGTGTCAACAAACTACCACTGTATGACTATTCACTCCACACATGACCCACTAAAATACATTTTTCCTCAGGAAATTTAAAAGAATATTACATCTCCCAAATGACAGCTATGTTTGTATGGATTTGTGCATGTTTGCATGCCCCTCCTTATTAATGCCAACATAAAAAACAAATAATTGTGCATGTAAATGCTGTGTACATTTATTAGATGGCAGACAAGATGTTTTATTTGTTTTTTCTCAGCACATTCCCTCAGATATCTAACAAATTGGTGCTAATCGAGGTGAAGGGGACCTTTCTGCCTTCCTCGTCCCTCTAAACATTCTGAGAATGGAGTCATGTGCCTGCCAGTCTCCCACTCCTTCGCTCGTCCCCCTAAATTACTGGAAGGTGATATACAGCCTGTGTGTCCCAAGGCTACGGGAGATTTAGAACTTTGTCCCACATGAAGGAGAGGTGAGAAAAGACATTACTATGCAGAATAGGTTGTATTAAAAAGAGGCCTTTATGGTGCCCCATGCAGATTATCAATCTATTTGTGTAACTTGACTACCCGCAATTTCATTTCCCTTTTCATTTATTTGCCTTGCTGCAGCCGTTTACTGTACTGAAACAGAAAATTGAGGCCATGACAAACGAGGGAGTGAATATTTCAAGGGCAAAATAGGCCTCTTCTGCTGCGTGATTGCAGAGGCTCATTTTGGGGGGTGGGTGGGGAGCGGGGCGGGGGGGGTAGTGACCTCTTTTTGAGGAGCCGAGTAGAATTATTTCGAGAGAAGCGAGCTATCCACAAATGGTCACTTACACTTTGTTCTTAAAGCCTTCTCATAGGCCTTAAGCTGGGGGGGGGGTAGTGACCTCTTTTTGAGGAGCCGAGTAGAATTATTTCGAGAGAAGCGAGCTATCCACAAATGGTCATTTACACTTTGTTCTTAAAGCCTTCTCATAGGCCTTAAGCTTTGTTAAGTGTTCCGGGGGAATTCGCACAAGCTCTTTGCCTTTTAGTGGAGCAATGCTTGTCAGCGTTGGCCCATATTAAATTCAGGACCATGGACAGAGGCTTACATTGGTAACCATTGCTGTGTGTGGCTTTAGCAGCAAGGACACAGACACAACTCAATACGCCTTTGATGCTGTCTGATAATAGAGCTGTAAAGATTAATAATAACCAACCTTGGTTTCTTTTTACCTAAGGAGCTTAGGAAACTGCATAATCATTAATATTTGTAGAAGTTAGATCATTTCATCGCACAGATTTTGGGGGATATTGTGTGGAGTAAGTTTGACTCTTTTTTTTAACAGACCACGTGCCTTGAGTATTGCTCTCAGCGTCTCGGTGCACTCCCCAAATGGTACTTATTTCAATAGATACAAGAGACACACAGTTAGACATCTTCCCCGTTAATTGCATGTTATTATTATTATTGGTCCGATGGGCTCGGTCACTGATGCTATTTTCCTACACTGAAAACATTTCATCGCGGCTCTCGGGTAGGTTGTGTGACGAGACAGAGCGTGAGGGGAACCATCGTGGCGCCATACCTTACACAATCACCACGGCAGAACCCACTGAACATAATTACTATGATTTGTGCCCTTCCATTTCACCCTTGTATTAAAAAATATTGCCGGAGGTAAGTCAGGCGTGAGGCTGCCGTGGTGAATGGAGTGTGGCCCCGAGGGAAAGCTTGGAGAGCAGAGCATGGTGTCATGCCAAGGAAAGCCAAGTCCCCCACCACCACCTCCGCACACACACACACGCATACACCCGCCGGGGCCCGGTCATGCCGTGAGAACGGGATGACATTACCGGGCCATTTAGCTGGCGGAAGAGCAGAGAGAGGTGAGAGAGACGCCGTGTGTGTCGCTTTTGTTATTTAATGGTTGGCTAATGTCTCGGTGGAAGGGGGTATGCCTCAAAGCCAAAAAATGAAAACAAATAGGTCAACATTATGAGCCTTGGATGTCGCCTCCGTACTGTGAGACCTTTAGGGTGCATGGTTTCACCAAAGACACTGGGGCGGAACTGTAGTGGCACTTCCATTTCATTTTGCTTATTACTTGAGAGTAGTTCAGTGTCTCGTGGCTCATGTACCCAACATTTCACACACTGATATGAATGTGACTTTGTATATTGTCATATAGCCGCTGTATTTCTACCTTCACTTTGGCTTTGGTGTTTCTCATATTATTTAAAAGGATTTGCCCAGGTTGGAAGTCACCATTTTGCACTGTACTGTGCCGTTGGGAATTGAGACCAACGGCATAAACTGCCCTCTAAAAGGGAGACACCAGAGTAGCCAATGATCCTGACTACAAAGCCAGGCTTGTGCTGAGACCAGTATGAATCTGATATTTCCCATTTGCAAAGGAAGTATCTGTCCCAGACGCAAATTGTCCTTTTAATGTATACGTGGTTTAGACCTTCCTCTTGGAGTGGTGTTTAATATCAGTAGCTACCTAGTTCACTCAAATTGAGATTTTCATAAAGCCAACGCTGCTACAGTAAGCAGACTGTCTAGTCTCTAATTAATTTAGAAAATATTTGGTTAAAGCCTACAGGCCTATGGTAACCTCAAATTAAGTGGGATGAGGGAGACGAGGTATTGGATGTCCTAAATGAAAATAAATATGTGTTTGTTTTTGCACTGCACTTACATTTTGGATTGTTGTTGTTCCCCTGAGTTTTTGTTTAAACCCGAAATCCTTATCTTCTTTTTATTTGTATTATTTTTTTGATTATTGTCAGTGGAACAGATCCAAGGGGCCACCAATACTGAATGCAGATTGCCGCGCATGTTGTCAACTTGTCACTCCATTGTCACTTATGTGATCTATTTTTTCTTTCTTCCTCCTTCTCTCCATGTGCCCCCTCTCTACGCCACTCGGCGGTGCTCACAGACTTCCCCTTACTGGAGATGATCAGATCATGTAATCCACATCACTTTGGGAAAGGAAAAAAGCAGTGGAAGATAATAACACAACGTCGTTACAACAACAAAAAACACGGTCTTTGTGTGTTCTTATCAATAAGGAGCGGACTGGAGAGTGAGAGGAATCTTTTGCGTGTATGTGTGGGTGAGTGTTTTAGTTTCGCCTTTGGGACCGCGCGGTTCAGCACCACGGAGCTGTCCACCGACCGGGAGCCAGTGACGATGCAGTGATTTGCTGCTGCTTCTGCTGCTGACGATGAGGATGAGGAGGACTGTGAGATTACGAGAACACGAGCACAACATCAAACCTCCCAACAGTCCAATCACAGTTCATCTACAGCCACTGTTTATTTTACACGAATCAGAGTACGTCAGTACGTGTAGATTATAATGAGTTTGCAGCTTATTACAGCTACTAAGATTGGTGTATGTGTCATTGAAAGCGAAATGCATTCTGTGACTTCACTACGTGCATGTGTAGCTATTTGCTCTGAGTGAGAGCACAAAGGACCGTATTCTCTATATTTCTCTATTTATAGACCCTCTCCCCTCGGTGGAACGTACCATTCGGTCTTCGCGTCTACGAACAGGGGGAAACACCCCAGCCCGGGCTCGGACATATGCCGGGTTTACAATCCAAACCTCCCCCGCTGGTCCGGGCGAGGATGAACCGCTCCTGTCCGTTTAAACCGAGAAGACACCCATACCGACTCCTCAATGCAAAAAAAAAATAAAAGGGTGCAAAGGAGCTGGGACGAGGGAACGTGGGTGTAAATAGACAGTGAACGCTCTTGGTCTATCGCTCTCTCTCTCTATATTCCTCTCTCTCTCTCTCTCCCTCCCCCTTTTCAATCTCACTCCTTTCGCTCTGTCTCTCTTTTATGAAATCAATGAACGAGTTATTGGGTAGGACATAAATATAAGGAATCAAAGCCTCCACCGGGACCAACGGCTCTGCGCGCTTCTTCTTTTTTTTGATATGCGTCCTCAACCGAACGCTACATGTGTTTTCCCATCAATGTAAATATTGGCTTTGATAGGACGGGAGCGGAGGCAGCTCTGGCACCACTTGGTCTCGGAACCAAATTTTGACCAAGACTTGCAGCAGCTTTTTTCTCTCTTTTTTTTCTTTTTTTTTTTAATCTCACTCCCCCCCACCCCCCTCATCATCACACAACGTAAAACGATTCTCTGCCATCAACCATCTGCTGCTGTTTGCACCCATCCCAACTCACTGGCCGGTCCGAAGATGGCAACTTTAACCAACGGGCAGGTGGACGGCACGCTGCACGGTGTCTCTGTGGTCTCCGTCAGCACCAACGGGCTCGTGAACGGATTAAGCCACAGCCACAGCCCGGCGGGCTGTCCGGCCACCATCCCCATGAAGGACCACGATGCCATCAAACTCTTCATCGGCCAGATCCCCCGCAACCTGGACGAGAAGGACCTCCGGCCCCTCTTCGAGGAGTTCGGCAAGATCTACGAGCTCACGGTGCTCAAGGACCGATTCACGGGCATGCACAAAGGTGGGTTGTGTTCACGGGAGATGTTAACTTGTTTTTTTCTTCTTTTTTGGTGTCACACATTGGTGAGAGTGATGATCCCAAACCATGCATGACTGGATGGGTACAACTGTATTTTGGGCACATTTCTGTATTTATGAATGACTTTATGTTGTTGTCTACATTTATGACACACACACACACACACACACACACACACCCGCAGCATAGGCTACACATATATAGGTGTGTGTGTATGTATATCTATCGATATATATATATATATCGATATATATATATCGATATATATATTTGTAAGATATATTAGTTTGTTAGATATATTTGTTGACTGTAACCTTTTCGAGCAAACACATCCGACCATGAGAGTGTCACGAATCGGGAGTCACGACGGAATGAATGTGTGTGGGGTGATGTGAGCGGTGTTCCTGTTGGGGCAGTGGGCACGGGACTGTTCACACGTCAGCTCCGGCGGCTCTAAACGTGTTTCCATTCACTACGGAGCTCAATCCACGCCATTAACCTCACGTTTTTTTTTTAACGTTGCAATCGCGGGGAGGCTGCGTTTGATTGCCCGCAGCACCGTGCACTTTTTTTTTTTGCCCGTAACTCTCTCTCAGTGAGTGTGTGTGCGCGTGTGCTTCTGCGTGCGCGTGTGTCGCGCTTGCACGTGTGGGGGTGTGTATGTGTGTATACACACGTGTAACACAAAGAGGCCTATGAGTGAATATACTGTACTTTTTTACATTCTTCATATTAATAATTTTTTGTTGCTTGTCATCACCCAGATTTTTCCGTGGAATTTAAAAATTGACTAGAAAAACACACACATATACTACATTTAAAACATCTGCCGTTTATTATTTAAATATGTATATATTTTATATATAAATAACTTCCTGTAACCATGGCTGAGAGAGAGAGCGGATCTCTTTGTTAGAGTCTTGAAGCTAGTGAATGATCATCAACTTTAGCGTGACAATGTTACACAGCCTTTTGGTGTAATATTAACGACCAGCCTTGCACTTGCGGTGCAACAGGAATGATGGTGCCTTAACCTTGTATTTTATTCTCTACTCTCACGGGACGGGTCATTCTCGGCAAATCACCATCTAATGAGAGGTCACTAATTGATCTGCTGTACCTGCGGGACATCTCCCAGGGGAGAAAAGTACTACATAAAGAATGAGTGATCGCATTTTGCCCCCCCCCCCCCTCTTTGACTTCTGTCTTTTTAAAAGCCCTCTCTACCCAAACAACAGTGTGACCTGCAGCATGTGTCGGGAAATGATTATGATGGACAAACAATTCCAGAGGGGTGGAGACTGTCAGGCATGGGGCAAACTGAAAAGGAGAGCTGGGGAATGAGCGTGGGCGTGGGGTGGGGGTTATCGCTTATTAATAGCCCAGCCGTAGTAGCGACTCCCTGTTGGACGGTTAATCACCAGTGGGCCCAGAACTATAGGCACGGCTTGCCAGCTGATTCTAAGAACTGTCTCCTCACCACGATATACAGCCCTGCTTCCCGGGCAGGGCCCCCGCTTTCATTAGCAAACCCCCGCTGCGCTCATATTTTAACTAGCTGGAGGCACTAGCTACTCCCCGGCTCACTGGCTGACTGCAAGCTGTTTGAAGGCCGCGTTGCCTCCACAGACTCCCAACACCTCACCGAGGTTTCCGTGGACGATTCCCAAATTAGCCGTGAAAAGACAACATGTCCCACAAATAACGGGCAAAATGACTGACTGTGTACACTGCCGTCACACTGGGTTAATCGCACGGCATAACACCACGCAGGCAGAACATCCTATCACAGCCGGAGTTTGAGACTAAAGTAAACACAGTTTACGAAGGAAAATGTAAATATTTGAAAGAAAAATCCTGCTCTTGGTATTTATTCCGTCGTGTACATTTCAAGGCATTTGAGTCCATCGTATAATGTTGAGGACAATTTTGTGCTCATCTACCTGCCATCCCAGTGACACGTTGCCTTTCCTGTGACAGTACATCACGTTCTTTAATAGATGGAAAAGCCTCGGCTCGCACCAGAGATTGTCGATGCCATTTGCTTTTACACATTTATTTTCAAATTGCACCTTCCTGGCTACTGTCATCGCAAACAGTGTAACGCCTTATCTCGGGATGCCGTTGTGTTCGTTTAACTTTATAGCACTTTGGCAAAGAAATGCGCTGTGGGGTTTTCCTTTTTTTTTTTTTTCCCGGCTAGATAATACAGAGCCCCTACTCTGCAGCAGGTAATAAAAAGCCCTCATCCTGTTCTGCTGTACATCAACAAGCCCAAAGAAACGGCCTTTTGCTATGGTAATGCTACCTCCGAAAGAGACGCCTATTATAGCCATTGTCAGCCTGTGCCTGTGATAGTATTGCCATAACCCTGCCCATAATGACTCCATGTATCACCAGTAATCTAGTCTTTAGGATTCTGTCCCCTCGGAATGGTGGGGTGGAGGAGGGGAGCACGGGGACCAGGTTCTGTGGAGGCTGGCAGCGGGCGCGGGGACACAAGTGCCGGCCTGCATTCTCCCAATGATTTTATTTCCCTCCCCTCTGCGACCGAGCCATGCTAATAGAGGCCATTTATAATGGTCACCGGCTGCTGCTGCTGCTACCAAGCACAACGGGGCTGAGAGGCATGGCTAGCACAAAGAGCCAGCCCTCTCTCTTTTCTCTTCTCCCTGGCAATGCAGCATGGGAGGTGGGGATCCATTCAAGAGCACAGGGGCGCCAATATGATTTCCAGCGCTATTCATCAGTCTGAGTTCATGTCGTAATCACTGGGTTCAATTGAGCTCTGACGATACGGGGAAAGACATTTCATAAATGAAGGTATTACCTATTGTTTACTGCTGTCACATCTGCCGGCGGCACAGTGCGCCGTGCCAAACCGCCATGGTCTACATTTACCCTTTGTTTTTTTCTCCCCCCCCCTCCACACACAAACAAATGCAAATGCGAGTGTCACCAAGTTTGTTTTACTGCGATTGTTTCATTTGGCGGTGATTTAATACGAGTAATATATTTGTCCTTGCTCAGATTAAACACATTAGCAACAGCTCTCTCGCCATAGGCTCCCACAGTAGAAGGAGTTACAAAGCGAGAGAGTTATTCAAAGTCAAAGCAGGTGTGAAAACTTCATATGGATTGGAGCCAAATATGCAGGTCTTAAGTTTGATTCACCTGATTTTCCCTACTCGTCTTCATTCATTAAAAAAAAATAAAAAACTCCGGCCCGCAGTATGAAAAGAACTATTGATGATACTGTGGCTTTCAAATGCTTTCATAATTTCATATTAATACTTGAGAAAACGGTTATATGCTCATATAATGTTTAATATGTTTGAAATCAAACAAGTGGAAACAGTGTAATGACCAATAGTAATCTTGTTTAAATTTACCCATGCTGCAGATGGTTTATGCCACAGATGGCTGCTGTAATCTGTGCAGGTCATAAAGGGAGTTATGGTTCCCGCTGAATTCCTATGGTTTTGATATTGCAGCTCTTTTATAACCCAATGTGTCAGGTTCAGATCAGATCATTGAGCTCGCAGAGGCTGGTGGGGCCAGGAAGTCGCGGTGCCAAAACCGTGAAAAATCTCACGCTGTGTTTTTATCGCAAGCAATGCGGTAATGTCTGCAGACGTCCCAGGTTGTCGCCTGCGAAAAAAGCAAAAGGATAAAACCAAATTTGGCTTTGAACAAGGACAGGAAGGAGGCGAGGGTGGGTTTTCCTTTTCCATCCTGCAGGTCTGCGTTAATGCAGCATGCGTTACGGCCGAAAAATTTCACTCCAGTTGCATCATCCTCTCCACGGGATCGTTCTCTCTCTCCTCCTCTCACATTTGGTTTGGGCTGAGTGTGTGTGCGTGTTTTTGTGCGTCTGTGTGTGTCTGTGCGTGTGACTGCATGTGTGTTTATGTGCCTCCCTGGCCCAGAATCCTCCACTCAGCTTAGCTCAGCTCAGCATGCACGCTCAGGCCCCACATCGTGGCCCGTTCCAACGAGGACGCATCGCAATCGATTTGGAGCGTTTTGTCAGGGAGAAAGGCAACACGTGTCACAGAGGAGGTCGCGTCTTAAAGTAAACTCCGCCGATGCCACTAAGCCCCCCCCCCCCCCCCCCCCCCCCCCCCCCCCCCCCCCCCTGGCGATCCCCCCCCCCGCCCCCCGCCCCGCTACCCTCGCCCTGGCAGATCCCGAACTGCCAAGCAACAAGAGGGGAAAAAACGAGAGGCGGAGTCAGAGCGGGCGAGTACAGTCAGCCTAATTTGTCAGGAGGGCCGTTGTCAAGGCAGCGCTGCTTCTGTTGTCCATTATTATTGGAGGGGACTGTCAGGTGGGGGGGGGGGGGGGCGGCTGATGGCCGAGCGGGGAGCCAGTTAGTCACAGTGAGAGATGGCCCCACCGAGTCAAAGGAGGGAGTGCCAGCGGAACTCTTGCGAGGATCACCATGCTAACAGCGGGTTTGGAGTCATGATGCCTGTCAGGTGAGGTGGAAACCTCTGGCTCCCGTGACCCCGGCGGGTCCTCTCATTAAAACCACCGGTCTCCACATTCAGAGAGAGATACTGAGATAATGTAAAAGGGAATTGCGGCACCTAGCCATTCATCGTATCTCACCGCCCGCAGACTGACTCAAACCGGCTGAGACTCACTCAGCTCCCAGAAAGAGTTTCGGTGCACGCGTGGGACATTACACACACTGTATGCGGGCAACGCGGCTATTGATTTGCCTCGACAGTCTACGGTTACGCCGTCATTTGGGCTTTTCATTCGCCGCCAGCTTCACAGAAAACGTTTTCGGGAGCACACGCACAGCGTAGGGTAAAGTGGTGTCGTCAGCATCGATGTGATATAAATATAATCTTTTCATACCACAGTGGAGATGGTCACAAGTGGAAAAAAGTAGACAGATAGATCTGTCATTGGAATGGTGCAGTGAATAGTCCCCCTGGTAAAAAAAAAACAAAACAAAAAAAAGACCCTCCCCCCCAACCAGTGGAATGACGCTGGGTTGAAATAAAGTCCACCTTAAAAGTTTCATCATTTGGTCTTTTGTTTTTGCGGCTAAACAGCCGACAACGAATTCCCTCTTTCGTCTACTTCTCCAATTGCTTCAGTGTCCTGGTGTGCCATTCTTTCAGAGGATGACAAATCCTCCTTGGAGAGGTAAATACGTTCTGTTTTCAAGGCTCTTGCATCAGCTAAGTATTATTTTGCGTTGTGTTGAATCTTTAAAACGGTGATGCTTTGGGTCTTTTCAGTCCTCCAGCCCTCCTCGATACCACTTCCGTGCCCCCGCTGCTTCAAATGCTGATACTAGAAATGGAGGTTTGCAATAGTTTTGAAATGCTGGAAAAAGTCTTACACGTGGCTTTTGAGTTGTGCTTTTATTCTCCTATTGATTGCAATTTTTTTTTCCACCAGCATGAAGGATAACGGCTATGAATGTGTCAATGTCGTTTTTGTTACCGCGTGATTTCTCCCAATCTTATTTAAGGCCGCTTGACGTTACATTTTGTGCAATTTCTGGATCTCCTTTCCGTGCGATGCATTCGTATGGGCACCGTGCGCACTATATGCGGTTATTTGTGTGAAAGGCTTGAAACACAATTTCCTTTGTTCAAAAGGTTATGAATCACCTCTGTGCGGGAGCACTTGGAAACTGGTGTTTTTTGCCTTTAGGATTAGAGGAGTCAGGAGCAGCTCTATGATCCATGTCCAATATCTGCGTATGTACAGTATACGTGCGTGTGTGTTAATATGGATGTGTTCACATGTTACCTGTGCATTTGTTGTGTTTGTTTATACCTGTGTATTGCGTGTTTTGTGCCCATCAACTTTTGATGTTTAACGGTAAGATTTATATTTTAAGCCCATAGCCGACTCAAACTTTAAGGATGCAGATGAAAACAGATCCAGATCCAGTGGACAGGGGGCAAGATTAGGGTGACACAGCAGCAATGCCAATCTTTGTCACTGTTAATTGTTGAAGTGGCCTATTCAGGCATGGCCAGCTCGCATGGATTGTTTTTTTTTGTTTGTTTTTTTTGTTTTTTTTGCTCATTTCAAACCTTAATGCCCATCTAACTTCTGTGTTGGATTCTTTTTCTACTCCATTGTCCTTATTCTCAAGTTTTGCCTCAACGTGTCACCAAAAAAGCAAATCATTGTTCTGACATCGCAAACACCATTTGGCATTTGGCTTCGGAGATTTATGGCACACAGACTGAATTGAATTGAAGTTTATTTTCAACCAAATTGCTAAATGTAACTCAGAGTGGCGTATCCGGGTCTGCCTGCTGGGATACTATAAAGAGGGGATTACCCGAGCCGTGTTCTATTTGTCTCAGACTGAGGGCACCGCCAGAAAACTGCTGTGCTTGTGTTACTTGTCAGGCCAGACACATGCAGTATTTAGCCTTCCCCATATGCATACATACAATAGCCTATGCTGTCCAATGACGGCCAGGTTCGAGTGTCCCTGATTCCATTCACTCTCTGCCCATCTCCTCTTCATGCCTATTTCATGTTCCCCAATTAAAAATGCACCACGTTGACTTGTAAAGGAAGGTTGGGAGTGGAGGTTAGATCTTTTCAAAGATCCCTCTCAATTATTCAAGGCCAAATTTGATTCAGAAAATGGAGGAGGGTTAATAAGTCATGCAGAAGTTTTCCAAGGGGTCTGGGTAGCAAATGTGACTTCAGAGGAAACCAGTAGATGCGTCAACCAAAGAGCAATGTTGTTAGGTCAATTGGGTTTGACAAGTTTTGACTCCCAGAGTCAGCATCCTGAATTCAAACTCTTTGTCTGATGTGAAAGGAGTATCTGAGGAGAAGCTTTGTAATTGTTTCAAATTGTATTTAAGAAATATGGTTAGCCGGTGCAGCTCTGAATGACACAAGGCAGCTGATCTGCTTTAAAATTCAGATTTCAAACTTTGCATTTGGTTCTGCACACTCGCTGGGTCCGTATTGTTCCAATTTCATTCCACAAAAAAACTGTTTAGGTCAGTGATTTTTTTTACTATCAGATATTACCATTCAAATCATTTTCGGCATCACGCTGAGGCGAAAGTACAACAAGGCTTTATCCCATCCTGCCGGTCGGAGAGCAGATAGACCAAAACATATCCCTGCAGAGGGAGATGGTGCAAGAGTGCGTAAAACAACAAGGAGCTCAAGACACAGAGAGAAAGAGGGGAGGAGATTTTTTTTACTATCAGATATTACCATTCAAATCATTTTCGCCATCACGCTGAGGCGAAAGTACAACAAGGCTTTATCCCATCCTGCCGGTCGGAGAGCAGATAGACCAAAACATATCCCTGCAGAGGGAGATGGTGCAAGAGTGCGTAAAACAACAAGGAGCTCAAGACACAGAGAGAAAGAGGGGAGGAGGAGGAGGAGAGCAGAGAGAAGGAGAATTAGAGAGACGTTGAAACCCAGATGATGTAAGGGAATGCGTGAAAAGAGGCGAGGGAGATCCATGGAAGAGAGAGTGGGGTGGGGGGGGCGGGGGGGGCTTGGCACACAAAGACAGAGAGGGAATATCAAGAGGCAGAGAGATATAAAAGAAAGAGAGGGGGGGGGGGGGGGGGGGCTTGGCACACAAAGACAGAGAGGGAATATCAAGAGGCAGAGAGATATAAAAGAAAGAGAGCAGAGATTGTTAAGACAGGTGCAGACTAAAGATGGAGGCGCCGAGAGAGATGGTTCCGTGACAGGCACAGAGTGAGCAGAAGGGAAGCAGGAAAAGGAAGAAGGCAACAGAAAAAAAAAAAAAACACGGAGCGAGCGAGAAGTAGAAAGAGGGAGGGAGTCCCAGAGACAGATGTCGCCCTCGCTGGCCCCGGCTGATTGATAGCTTCTGGCCCACTTCCATGCCAGGCTCTGACCCCTCTGTCCTCTGCTGTAATTTATAGGCTGCGTTTTGGCCACATTTAAGCACTACTCTGTGGCCATGGTGGCTGGAGAAGGAGAGTGACCTTCCTGGGATGGGAGCAGAATTAGAACCCCTGCCGCTCCCGGCTCTCCCCGGGGGGAAATAGGCAAGCGTGCTAGATATGAGCAAGGACCTCTGACAACGTCCTAATGGGACAGGGTTTACTGGAATTTTTTTATTTAATTTTTTTCCAGCTTTTTTCTCAGCTTAATTTCGTTGACAGTTATCCGAGTAGCACATGTTAAAACACAGACCTATATATGTTCTTATGGGTAATATGTGCCCAACTATGACATAAACTACGACGTGACGTGAGCAGCTGACGCTCTGCGATGAGTCCACTCGATTTGATTTGAAGACATTTTCACTGTCGGTGCCTTGTATTTTTAGATTTTATTTTTCAAATGTTCTTTTTCATGCATCTCATTGCGCTTCCGATTTTATTTCCCAAAGTGTTCATTTAACATTAGTCCAGAATTCCGAATACAATACATGCATAAATAGCGACGTTTTATGATTGGGTTATTGCAGACAGATGGGGTGTCCTTTTCTATTTATCTCAACATTATTCAACCGATTTTATTTTTTCCTTAGCGCCGACTCCTGGCTGCACCTTGTGAGCCTTTTAAGCTCCGCTTCCGCCTAGTTGCTTATTGTATGATTAGTGGCCGCTTTCATAAATCAATCAGGCTCTAACTTTGCACAGATTGGAGGCCCAAATTAAAGGAAAGGGGCCGCAGCGCCACGGTTTCTTGTCGAGTGAACATGGCCCTGAGTGAATCCGGAGCGTGCTCTCTGGTAGACTCACTTGGCCGACACGCCGGTGGCCTCAGCTGGGCTTGTGCTGGGCCATTCATCGCGCTAGATCAATGCACAAATCAACCCGGGGAAGGATCTGGACAGAAAGCCTTCAGCAAATTATTACAGATTTGCAATTGAATGGCTTCTGAGGTCTCTCCCGGCCCCATGCAGGTTCCCAACGAGACAGAGCCTATTAGTTTGGTCTTTTAATCACAGAACAGGAGATGGGAATCCTGGCCAAAGCTAGACATACCCCGCTCCGCTTGCTGTGGACCGATTTCGTGGGCTTTAAAGATAGAGACAGAGAAGTCGGCGCGCCTGTGTGTGTGTGTGCGCGCACGTGCATGAGTGTGTCAGAGTTGATAAGCTTAGCTGTTTGTGTGTGTGTGTGAGCGTGCGTGCTTGTGTGCGTGTGTGCGCGCGTGTGTGTGTGTGTGTGTGTGACAGAGAGATAGAGCGAGAAATCAGCATATTCCTCTATGGATCATTCATCAATGCCATGTGGACACAGTGGACAGTAGCAATTAATTTTGGAATTGGCTGGACTCAAAGCTAAACAGAAGTCTATTTCACAAACATTTATGCTCCAAAACTATTTCAATTCAAACTGCCGATTTACATTTGAATATTATATTTTAAAAAAATATATTACAAACTATGTAAATGTCTTGGCAGTTCTTTTTCCGGAGTTAGGCTCGCGAGATTTGCGGCGAGCACGAGGTGCTTTTTTTTTTAACCCAGGCACAAAGAATGCGTTTTGGATAATGACATAACTTTTGTGATACTATTCGCAACAGACAAATGGCCCGGCGTTTTCACAGGGTGTTTAAGCAAATCTCTTGCGCTGATTAATGTGCCATCAATGCAAAATGTAAAAACTATCACTCCAATCTGCCTCTCAATGTCCCAATTTGTCTACGAGGAAGCCAGGCTTCTCCAAATGAGCTGGACAAAAGTGACTGCCAAAGGGGATGAATATATATAATTATCTGCGGCGGGAGCGCCAACAAGGGGACTTTGAAAAACTCTACTTTATGTGCCAAAGGCTTCATTAGTGTGACAACAACAAAATGTCCATTCAGCTCGCACGCAAAAAGACACAGGTATTTATCTTGGAAGCTATTAAAAGCCTGAATTCACGCAGGCCAGCGTCGCCCACTCCCTATCTGTTTGGGATTAGGAGCTACTTAACGGCCCTAATGTTGATATGCTAATGTGTTGATGTTACCTTCGCTAATTATTGGGTGATTTGAGAAATGACTGGCTGCTGTTTTACGTTCGAAAGGACAGATAACTGTGTTTACTTTGCACGGGGAAATCCGTCAACGTCTTTCACCCGTCCTTCCCATGTAGCGACCGCCGGTCCGCCTTGGCTCCGCAAACATTTTAATTGTGTTAAAAAAAAAAAAAAAAGAGGGCCATTAATGTGCGTTGTGCAGGGGTACGCTATTCCCGGGATGGTGCTTTTGTTCACTTTGACAAGGCAGATGAGAGCTTCACCTTGAAACTCAATGCACACCAGAATTGTGTCATTGTGTCTACCTGAGAGACTCGCGCCGTTTTATACACTGTCAGACTCAGGTTGCTTTTGCCTCGCTTCTTGTGATCTTCCCACTCCGCCCTTCTCACTCTCTCTTTGTATGTTTCTCCTATTTTCCTCTGTCTGTCCGTGTCTTGATTTTTTTTCCTTTGTAGCACACTCTCTCTCTCTCTCTCTCTCTTTCACTCTCTCTCTCTCTCTCTCTCGCGCTTTCTCTGTCTGTCTGTCTGAGCGTCAGATAAGCTCACTGGGGGAGACTTTAGAGGACTCTCCATCTGTGTATAAATAGCTCTGGATGAATTATTGAGGGACCTGGGGTTGCTAATAATCCCGCAGGACCCATCTGACAATGACACAGAAGATGGAGGGAAAACAATTACGCAGGCTTTCTCCTTCAGAAGACTGGGAATGGGAGGGGGAGGGGGTGAGGGGGGGGGGGGCGCCGCGGCCTCGGGGGGGGGGGGGGGGGGGGGGGGGGGGGGGGGGGGGGCGCCGTGGCCTCTGGGAGCCTCCTCGCGGGGCCCAACATCTTGGCTAATAAACCCAATTAAGTCTCCGGAATCAATCGGAGCCCCAGGGGCGTCCTCTCCCTTCCTTCCCCGGACGGGCGTGCAACAACAGGAAGTGTCATGATTCACGTCCCTCCCCCCCCCCCCCCCCCCCCCCCCCCCCCCCCCCCTTCCCTTCTGCGCTTTTGCATCGTCCTCTCATCTCCATCTTGCAGGTTGGCAAGGCGGACGGGACGGGACAGGATGTCCGCCGAGGCCGGATAATAGGACAGGGAGAGGAGGAGAGGGAGAGTGGAGTGAAGAGGTGCGCAGAGGAATATTAATGGGAGTGTTTATCCTGTAAGTGTTCTACCAGGGGGACGAGACATGGGACCACTCCCATGACAGAAGTAAAGCACTTTGTCTTCGAGGTGAAACATGATTCATCGGCGGGCGGATTTTTGATTAATCGGCTTTGCCAGGGCCTCGCCTGACACAGTATGCCGCTAACGTCTATCTATCTCTCCATCTATTTGTATATATACTGTATGCGGGCAAGGACGATGCTTTGCAACGAGGAAGTCCTCCTCCAAGTGCTGTGCAGCCGGGGTTTTTTTGTCCCACCGTGTTTGAAAACACTGTTTCGGAGACTCTTCCGCTCCAAAGGGCCCGAATACTGAGATCTGTAGTAATTTAGGCATGAAAGTACTGCACATTAAATAATTCAAAACTTTGCAAGCTGAATTTGGGTCTCCCCACCATTTTCCCGACAAAGTAGCTGCGGGAGGATGAAAGCGAGGTGATTGGTCGGCCAGGGATATTGGGGACAGCTACACGCACACTCAGTGTGTGTGTGTGTGTGTGTGTGGACGAGTGTGAGCTCAAGCACAAATTGCGTTAAATGTTAGGGACATGGTGATTGCTGTTTAGAAAGGTGTTTCACTTTGTTGCATGGGAGCTCAAGCGTCGCACGTAAGCCCAATTTGTGTGTGTGCGCGTGTGTGTGTGTGCGCGTGTGTGTGTGTACACGCGTGTGTGGGTTTGTGTGCGTAAGTAAGAGTAAGTTTGTTTGAGCGTGCTTTCTGTCCAACCTTCGAGGGACTGCGAGAGGGGTGTGTGTGTGCGTGTGTGTGTGTGTGTGCGTGTTTGGGGAGTGGGCACCGTCTTAATGATGCATGTTCTACTCCATTGATTCAATGTCTCTGCTCTCCAGTAAATCCTTCACATGCAACACATTAAAGCTGGCCCTTTTTCCTCCTTCACCGATCGATTAGCACAGCTTAGAGACGGCCACTCCGGGAAGCAGGGCAAGAGATGGGACTTGTTATCTTCAGGGACTCGCGCGCGCGGGTGCGGCCGCAGATATGAAGATTCCCTGTGCGGCCCAATTTTTGCGCACGAAAATATGTTGGCGTAACCTATCGATGACTGCATCGTGTGTTTGATGGACATTTCTTATGCATACGTTTGCTATTCACTTTCATCTTTGGAGGTTACCGAGATCCAACTCTCTGAGTCTTCCCTCGTTCTTTTTTGGGAGGTTTTGTATTTTCCAAAGGGTACCACCGTCTGCCGATAAGAGTTTTCAGTTTTATATGCATATGCAAGTCATCCGTTTTTCCTTTTGGTCACAAATCAAGTTTTTCAGAGTTCGATTTTTATCATTTATTTGATGCTTTTTCATCTTTAATTCCTCAGTAGTCACCCACACATTTTTGGGAAATGAATTCAGGGTAGTTCTGAGTGCGTTGCTGAAAGAGTACAATCCAAACCCTCGGAGCGTACTAATTTGGCAAGGCGATGTAACATTTTTGCAGGGAATGCCCATTCAGTCAGAACTCGTTATTTACTCAGGGCACTATTGTTTGTGGATCTTCATGTCCTTGTTTCAAAGAATAATTTAGTAACAACTGCGGCTCTGGTTCTAAATTATTTCAGAAGGGCCTAAAATAATAATACAGCAGTGTTGTCCTGGTTATTAACTTCTAATATGTCCTTTTGCTCAGTGGCTTTTGGAGTGCATGGTTCTATATTACCCATTCTTCTTTCTTCCCCCCAGAAGAGATGAACTGGGGAATCTGCATATAGCATGCTATAGGAGAGCTGGGACTGCTATTATGCTCAATTATAAAGGAATTCACCTCTTCTTTCATATTACTGCCCCTTAGTTCTGCCTCACTCCTCTGAAATAATATCATACTGAAAGACGAGCATTCATTAGTCCCCGAAACAGCTCCTGAATTTTTAAAGGCCCGTTTCACTCAATGAAAAAGAAAGTAAATGATTTTCTCTCTCTCTCTCTCTCTCTCTCTCTCTCTCTCTCTCTCTCCCTTCCCTGTTCACACGGGGCACAGTGCCGATCTCCGAGCGCATATCGTGGGCTTCAAAGTGCTTCTTTATTTAATCAGGGTTTACAGCTGCCAATTAAAGATTTTAAGATGATACGGGGAGAAAGTTGGCGGGTTCCTGGAGACCTTGGCCGTGTCCCCTAAAATAGCTTCTATCCTCTGTCTCTTTTTTCCATTGTGAGTAATGATCCGAAAGGTCAGCAAAGGTGACGAGGATATGAGCGATGGCGGCTCACCTTATACAATTGCTATTCCTTACCGAATCAAATGCTCGGGGGCTTATTTGGGTTTCTTTTGTTTTGTTTTTTGACTTTGATACCAGATTCAGTGAATGACTCTGAAGACTCCAAACTTAGGCAGTCCGCAAATGTACGCAATCCAAAACACTTCTGCATCACTAGGACTGTCAACGTTAATGTCAGGTGTCCAGGCATATTCCACATGTGGGAAAAGATTCCATAGGTGAAAAGTGGCCAGTTGTAATGTTTTTCAAAGTATTGTGTTTTAAATGAGATATGAATGGAATAGTAGAAATCAAATGGCTCATTCAGAGTGAGCCAGTCAAATTAGTCGAGGGCAAGTGTATCATTTGTGAATCAGAACCTTTGTTAATGCGGCACTTCTACTATTGTGCGCATTCTGCTCGTTTTTTTGACCGTATGACTGAGAGACCAAGGTTTTTTTACGCCATTTCTCTGAACACAATAAGTCGGGAATTTTCCTTTTTTTACTCTGAGCCATTTCAAGATTGAATAGAAAAGTGTTATCTAAGCCTTATGGCACTCACCAAAAAAATCCAGTTAGAACGTTCTTGTCTTAAGGTCAATCTTTTAAAAAGGAGGAAAAAAAAAAACATTCTCTGTTTATTGAGCAAAGGCTGTCCTTGGTCCACCCTTTCAGGCGCAGATAAGTGTTAGCACAACCGAGGTAAGGGGCGACGTTGAGATTTCTATTGACTGTCTGAACATTTTACAGCCTCAAACAAAGTTTCATGCCAAAGTTTTTCGAGGCAGAGTTCCAGCGCTGTGCAGCGTGGAGTTTCAGCGACGCTGTGGATAAAGCTTTTTAATGCTATTGACTCCTTTTAGGCTCTTACCGAGATGTTCTGAAATATTTAAATGATCGCGGGGAGTTTCTCCCCGTCTGTGGCTTTGGAATAAAATGGGTGAAGAGAGAGGAGGGAACTTTCTTTCATTTTTTTTTTTATGCAATCCCTGAATTAATGGGCACAAGATAATTAGAGATTTTTGTGCAAAAAAATTTTCTCCCAAAGCTTTCTAGTCTGGGGTGGCATCAGGCAATGCATGCTGGTAAAAAAATATTTTATGTGTCCAGTAACACTGCGAAGACTGCTAACTCAGGAATACATTAGTCGTTTTATTTTCGGAAGAATCATAATTAGTTTCGTAGGAGAATTGAACAATTGGACAGTCCCCATTCCGGAATCGTTATCTACCACGGGGGGTCACAGGGGTCACAGTTTCTGTATTGTTACTGGGACTAGGGGAGTTATAATTACTTGAGGAGGAATTTACATTGTGATTACACACAAATTACGCATGATGGGACTAAACGTAATTATTTGATTATCTTAAGGGGAAGGAATAATCTTGAACTCAACAAAATCGACATTTCTACAGTCGTAGTTGTCTCGGGTAAAACGTAACCCGAAGTACCTGTAATCCCTTTTTTTTTTTAATGAACAATGGACCGTACATTAAGGATGCGAAAGGTCACTCACACAGAGCAACACATCCACAGAGATTCAACCCCACTATTAATTTGGGTTTTAGTGTCTTTCCACTTGTTATTTCCGAACGAACACAAATTTACTGCTGGATGTTAAATCTGGTGCGCTTATCAGCATTGTTTGGCTGCGGCTCAGGAGGAAGAGCGGCCCGCTAATCAGAGGGTTTGTAGATCCCAGTCTTGTAGTCGGCATTTCAAAGGAGAGATAATGGACCCCAAATTGCCCCCCATGTAGCATCATCGCACGCGTGCGCGGGTGATAGAGAGTAATATATAGAATCGTTCTAGGAATGTGTGTGCGAGTGGGTGAATGTGACTCGTACTTTATAGGGCTCCGAGTGGTCGTTAAGACCAGAGGAGAACTACATAAATGCATTTACCAGGTTTTCGGCAGCCGTTTTAACGCAAAGAGCTTCGAAACTTTAAATCTTCACTTTGAGATACCTGCGCAGCACACACACACAAAAAAAGCTCAAAAGACAAAGTTGGCCACCAGCGGGTGGTGCACGTAGCTGCCGTCGGCGGGGTCTGGAAGCGTCGCTTTAATGAGAGTGAGGATTTACATTCTCATGTACCAGGTAGATACACGCAGGAGTCCAGAGGAAAAAGGCAATGTTGCTCCGTAACCGCCAGACACACTCAAAGAGATAAATGCTTGGACGTGTCATCTCAAAAGTGATTAGTGAGGGGTTATATTTGCAGATTTACAAGGGATTGTTGCTTTATGTGACGTTAAAACCCACTTTCTGGCGTAAATGTCACGGCTGATTGGTGTCGATGCTAACTTGGCCTCACACGCACACGCACACATAACGTGACAGGCAGCAAACGTTCAATTTATCATCATTGTTACAAGTCAGATGCTGGCAGCGGCCCTGGTATCTGACTAAGACCCGTATTGGCCCAGGAGAGAGAGATAAGCTGTTTGTTTCTGCTGTCAATGCTGCCAATTTGGTTTCCCATCACTTCAAATTCAAATCAACAGCAGCGCAGAGGGGATCTGTGAGAGAGACGGGAGGAGAGGGAAAGAAGGGCAAGGGAGCAAAAAGGAAGGAGGGGCGGATTGGAGAATAGCGGGAGAGGAGAAAGCAAAAAACGGAGAGGGATGCTCGGTAAGACAGGGCCAGGGAGAGAAAGTAGATAAGATCGCCTAGCTTCTGTGAACACCATCCCCCTGTGTCCTACACTGGCTTCTTATCTCAACCGCTGCAGACACCCTAAAGGGACACACACCAACCCACAGAGAGAGAGAGAGAGAGAGAGGTAGAGAGGGACAACAACAAAAAAAGAAGTGAGGGACAGAAGAGAGAGAGAGGAATATGGGGGAGAAGAGAAAGATGAAAGAAAGCAGCGAGGGATTGGTGGAGACTATGAATACTGACTGGTGGGGGAAGAAGAAAGACGCAGGCTTCAATGGTGAAATCCACCAAGTGTCACCGGGCCTCATTTAAACGACAGCTGCGTAAGACGCGCCGAGCGTTGACCTCGTTCACCATGTTGTGAAACCTTGACGAGACGCACGGCCCTTGGCAGAGAGTCGGAGGAGAGATGGGCCTCAACTTACGCTGAACGGCACCGTGTTGGACAGAGTCTCCGTTCATCCCAGACAGACCGCTCCAGCTTCGACCAGTATTTATGAGTGTTTTTTTTTTGTTTTTTTTGTGCCTTCACTAGACCGTACGCAGTATACAGCTGACGTGACATGAGGACAGAGGAAGATGGGGAATAACATGTAACTGCACGTTCAGCGTTTTGAATCTGGAGGTCAACGGGACGCCCCCCCCCCACCCCCTCCCGCAGCTTAACATTGTGTGCTGCCATTGAGAGTCCACGGAAATTACTTTGTCAACAAAGGGCAAAATTGAAGATATTGGGGCTTCGGTTACATGCCATGCCGACACACCTCGGCAAAACACGTGAAAACGTGGCTTGAAACAAGGTTTAGGGACAGGGGTTCTCTTGGCTACTGGCGTTGGGGCACAGACAAGACAACAGGAGACAGGACCATTTTATAAGGTCTGAGTCAACTCAACACAGGTGGAAACAATCAAGGGGGAGAGGCTGACACTGACGAGGGCAGGGAAACACACAAAGGCAGGAAGTACAGCTACCTGCAATGAGAGACAAGAGGGAACTACAAAATAAAACAGGAAGTGCAATGAAGGACGTTGACCTACGAGAATGGACTTAAGACAAGGTGACATATAACATAAACCCCCTTATCATAAATCATGAGCTAGAAATTAATTAACTTTCAAAGGGTGTGTGTATATGCAATGCACAGCTTGATTTATAGCAGTTATAGATTAATGAAGTGATAAAAATAGACTCCCAGAATCCCCTCTGTGAAAACCGTAGACCAATAAGTTAAATATTCCATGGGTAAAAGGTGCAAAATGACTTTATGCCACTCTGAAACTAGGTGGTGTATCCGAAATTCATCAAAGCAATATGCTCTTACATGGGGCATTGAATCACTGGAAGTCCAAAAAGGACATATTCAATCAGATATATATATATATATTTTAAAAAATTGCCCTAATATAAGTCCTCAAGTGGGAAAGACTTAAAATGTTAGCCCTGATCTTCTGTACCGTCTTTCTTCAAATACTTACGTAACACAGATGTGCTGCCAATAGTCAGTCGTAATAAATGCATACATGCAGCATTAATAAAACATTTACACTCTGCATAATGAACATTTTACTACGAGAGTGTTTTTACACAGTTCTATAGTTGGATCTGATGACTTCCGTCACCCCTGGTTACGGCGAGGGGCCCTGTGCTCCCAAAATGAGTGAGTGTCAGGCGTGTGAGTCAGGGACCCGCGTGCGTCTCCTGTGGGACGACGGCGGCGGCGGCGGCGGCATGTAGCGTTAACGCGACAGGCCCGGAGAGGACGAGGAGGTAGCCAAGCTGTCAGCGGCCAGCTCCCACTTCGCCTAATGAGAGAGAGGCCCGTTAATTAAAAACACCAACAGGCGGAGCTCCCCAGCGTCGCGCCATCAGTGCGACCCGGGGTTAAAGACACGGAGCCCAGAGGATGGGAGGCACGCTGCGTCTACATACACTCCACCGTGCCGCCCTCAACAATAAATAATAGCCCCCGGTATGCAAGGAGAACAAAGTGAAGCCCAACCAGGGAGCGTTCTTTTTATAAACTGCAGTGTTTGTATTTTTTTTTTTTTTTTTGGGGGGGGGGGGCGGATGATGATAATCATCTAATGTTCATTCCTTGATGTTCTCGGGGAAACAAGCCGTGGTTCTTTGGTGTCTCTGTGCCGCGTGTAGACTTTCTGTGATTCGTTGGAAATGCTTCAACTGCACGTTAATTTCGTTCCAAATACGGAGACTAATCATCCTGTGTGAAGGATTCTCTCTTTTTTTTTTTTACTTCCAATGATTTTGATTTAATTCCGTTTAATTTAATACTTCCGTCATTCACAGTTTCTGTCTACGGTCGATTTCTCCGCATCAGAGCAAGCGAGCAAAACACCCGCATATTTAGTCTGAGGAAAAAAATGGGCCTGAAACGGAATTGTGTCACTGCAGCCTATTGTGCAATTGTCTTTGTAAGTGTTTTATTAAACTGTCAACCACATGAATCATTAGCCTTGATCTGCGGATTGACAGTTTGTCAGCGCTCTGACAGTGGCGTGCGCCTCACTGTCAACAGGGGGTGGCGAGGGAACGGCTTACACGTTCCCCGCGGCTCCTTCTTCTTCTCCGTCTTCCGCGCCTCCCGCGTCTCCATCTTCCTTCCACCCCCACATGTCAGCCCAGGTGCTTACAAAACCGGGGATTGTGGGTAGTCTTGGAACATATGGAGCCGGGAGACGGAGAAATGAAGGGTGGAGGGGTAGAGAGGAGCTGTCAGGGAAACGTCTATCCCTGTCACAGCAGCCGGAGGGGTGCGATGGACAAACGGATAACTACTGTTCCACAGTGCCAGGGAGGGAAGCGCCTTCGCCTTTCACGTGGGTTCCTCCTTTTTTTTTTTTTGGCGGGGCAGCGGCTCTCGTGCAAAAACATCTCCAAAGACACCGTTTTGGTCGGCCCCTCTTCCATTTCCGTCTCCGCCCGAGTACGGATCGTGTTTATAGACACAAGGATATTCCGTTTGTTCAGTTGCTGAAATGCCGCTCATTGTGCAGACACACTCACAGGCGCACACTCACAAACACAAGCAAATTCCCAGAGCGACCGTGTAGACAGAGTTTCAGAGCTGTGGCTGCGGGCATGCTGTGTGTGTGTGCGTCTGTGTGTGTCTGTTTGTGTGTGTATGTGTGTGTGTTGCCTTTTGGCTGATGATTGCTGCAGCCCCCTCCCATTGCTGTCCCTCCATCTCTATCCCCAGTTCACATCACATAATTATCTCTCCCTCTCTCTCTCTTTCTCTCTCTCTCTCACTGTATTTCAGGCTGTGCCTTCCTCACCTACTGTGCCAGAGAGTCGGCCCTGAAAGCCCAGAATGCATTGCACGAGCAGAAGACCCTGCCGGGGGTAAGTCTTACGCAAAGAGCGCCATGTCGACCCAGAAGCAGCATCTTACGTAAACACATTTAGGAATCGCTCACTGGCAAACACACACACACACACACACACACACACACACACACACACACACACAAATGCCAATTTCATTTTTAATCATTGTTTTAATGCTTTATGTTTATTTCAAATCAAAGGGGACAAACCGTCCTCACCGTGCCTGTCACGTAGGGTTTATATCACGACTGTACACCAGAAATGAGTGCATCCCGTCTTTCTCTTAAATAACGCTCCTCTACCTCTCTCCCCCCCCCCCCCCCCCCCCCCCCCCCCCCCCCCCCCCCCCCCCCCCCCCCCCCCCCCCCCCCCCCTCCCTCTCCTCACTTTGACTGTCACACCAACAAACCCATGGGGAGAAACCACACACAGCATCACATCATAGGCACACTATTAATAGTCCTTCCTCCAGTTTGTATAAATGAGTGTGTGTGTTTGTGTGAGGTGAGAGGGAGTGTGTGTGTGCATCCATGTGTGTGGGCGAGTGTGTGAGAGATAGACAGGGAGGGATGAAAAGCGGGTGGGCGGGTGGATGTAGGCTATTTGTACATTTATGTGCACACCCTGTGCCCCGGACTCGACATGAGCATGTGCACCATGAATGTACATCACGTCTTTCCGACAGATGCTGAGGATGTTACCGCTCACGTGCACAATGCAGCCGGCTGCCAGGCCAATGTTTTTTTGTTTTTGTTTTGTGCTTTAACGCTTAGCTTCTATTTATGCACGCTCGAAAAAGCGTAAGTTGGGACAAAGTCCCAGATAATGGACAGATACTCGTCTGTAACTGTGGGCGTTTTGGTTTGTTTTTGCATTTGTGTGTTGAAGAAAGAGAAGTGTGGTGAGCATTTTCTTACGTGTATCTACAGATCAATAATCACGCATTTGCGCTCAAGTGTGCGCACCCATGTCTCTTTTTGGCAATGTGCGTCAGTCGGCGCGTGTGTGCACCTGCACGCGCGCCGGCGCTCGCGTCCCGCCCTGGTGCGCGCAGAGCCGCCTGCGCATGTGTGCGCGTGAGCAAGTTTTGAGGCGTCTCTGTCAGGCCTGGCTCCGTTTGCTCTGTTCGTTTTTAATGACGCCTCCAGGGAAGCTGACAGTCGCCGTGTTGAGCGCGCAGCCTTTGATGTGAGTGATTATGACATCACAGACGTGCAGCCGAGAAGAGCGGAGGAGTGGGGATCCGTGCTTTCCTTTTTTTTTTTTTCTTCTTCTTCTTCTTCTTCTTTCCACTTCCCAGTGGCACGTTATTCAGAAAGAGAGAGGGAGGGAGGGAGGGATGGAGAGGCAGAGACTCACGCACAGGAGAGAGGGAGGAGGAGAGATTAAATATTTGGCCAAAACCAGAATGCGATTTTGCGTCCCCACAAAATGTGCTGCCGATTGATGTTTTTGCCTTTGTTGCTGTTGTTTGACACGGACCAGAATATATGGGAAACTGAAACAACCTTTTTAAGGATTCTGTCCTTGCATCTTCAAGGGGAAAGAGACTGTATTTTGCCTCACGCGTTACATAGCAATGCATCCAACAACAACAAAAAATGGAATCAGTCACTTGCCGTCAACATTGTTTTAGAAGGAAATGCTAATTAGGGAAGCCTTTGCCAGCGAAGGACGCTCTCAGGTTTTGCGTTTGATCGATGGCGAGCGTTAAGTAAACAAACGCGATGCCACGGGACAGACCTAGATGCTCAACAAACCCTGAAGCGGTGCACTCGGGGAGGCAGACCAGGACACCGTCTTTTGTTGCTGGTGGAGGTAAAGCCAGCAAAACAGAATAAATGAGTTCATTAGAAAGGAAGCGAGGACCTGGCACCTGGGAAAGGCACTGGGAGGTTTTATGGCACACGACTACACCCTCTTTCCTCTGTTGTTTTTTTCCTCTCTTTTTCCACCCTCCCTTTTGCTCTCCCGCTTTCCATCCTCCTATCAATCCCCCGCTCACAGCCCAACACAATCAAAACCCCACAAATGAAATCCCCCCCCCCCCCTTAAAGCCCCCCCCTTAAAGCCTCTTTCCCCTTCACTTCACGTCCTGATGCGCTTTTTATCGTCAAAGTTGCTCCCCAACCCTGACGTTTTAAAAGTTTTTTTTTTCTCTTTCGCTGCCAGGTGAGCCGAGAGAAAAGGCTTCCTCGTGGAAATGCCCTGTAAGCATGGCTGTAGGCTGTTGGTGCAGCTCAGACGGTTGCGCGGGTGTGTGTGTCTGTTTGTGCGGGTGTGTGTGTGTGTGTTGCATTTGCGTTTGCAGGGAGTGCGGTGTCAGGAGAGACGAGCGAAAAAAAAACAAAACACTGGCGTTAAAGTGACACTGACATTGAACTACTCCCGATAGATGACAAATTGTCACACTCCATTCCAGTGTTATAAACTACATGTGCAAGGGGTTATGCGGATAGAAAATGAATATCTGCTTACTTCAGAACATCAGCCACACGGGCACTGAAACCCGGCTTAGTTTGAGCGCAATAAAAACAGCGTTTAAGGGATGCATTCGAACGATACAGCGACACCGCAAGCGAACAATCCCCTGGAGCGACGGGGAGATGAATGAGCGCCAGTCCAGGGCCCCCCGAGGGGTTTACTGGGCCCGTTAAGCCAGAGACAATTTTATCGACATCTTTGGGTGAAAAAGACAAAGGGGCTCAGGGAAAAGTAATAATGTCCTTAATTGTGTCTTTTTTGTTGCTGATCCCAATCTGAATCCTTCAATACTTAAGGTTATAGCTACGATAGTCACTGAGACACCGAGAACACACAGGCAGCCGAATCTGAGACCATAAAAGAAATGCCCTGTCGGCTGCGACTCTCCTTTCTCTCCCTTTGTGTTTTTCTGGCGGCCCGGCTCATAATCACAATATGGTTTGTTATGAAGACCAATTCAAGCTGGTCCCTAAAGACAGAAGCAGAAATGAATTAAGTCACTCCACGTAGGAGGGGTAAAATGCTTCTGTTGTGTCTCATCTTGAAGTTTGTGTCTGTGTCAGAGATTCAGAGTGACTTGGTTAGTAAGTTTGTGTTCATAAAACTTATTTTGAGGGGAACACTCCTAGGGAGCCTGCACGACCGTATGAAAATAAGGTGCCGGCAGTGCTTCTGGTTTATCAGCCCCATGGTGGGCAGGTGACAGGTGTGTTTACGCTCTTTATGTGCTCGGAAAGATATCACTTCGTGGAGTGGGGGGGGAAAAAAATGTGCGTCTATCTCTGTGGGTGTCGACTTTAAATCACTGCTGGAGTTGGAGCCATCTCGCTTTACAAACGTGGGGGAGCGCAACAGTTTCAACGTAGTAAATACAAAAAAAAAAAAAGTAACATCTCTGAAAAGAATTTTTTCTTTTTTTTTTTTGAAGTGCACAGTTATAGAGGTGATAAATGGAGGATTTTCTTTTCCTTTTTTTTTTTTTTTTTTCGGAGATGGTGAAATGGGGTGCGTCCCAGACGTCAGGCCCCTGGCTGCTGTATTTGTGATCCCGCGCTCCAGTTTCAGACTCGTACTACAGTAAGAGGCATTGAAAAAAGCCTCTATCGATTCCGGCGAAAAAAATCCTCACAAGTGGGAGGATGTGTGTTTTGTGTGTGCGCGTGTGCGGTTGTGTGTGAGTGCATGTGGGTCACAGGGTGGAGTTGCAGAGCTCCAGCTAGCACAGGGTGCACATACCCGCCAGCAAATCCTCCCGCGCACATATCATTTTACATGCTAAAATACAAAAGCAGTTCTGGCATCCACTCAAACACACTGTCAGATGTAGTATACAGTGCAGGCCTCGGCACCACCCTAAGCCCCCACACTGTGCACACACGGAGCATGCACTCTGGAATACTTAGCACTTTATTTCAAGTTTCAAAAAGAATGCATAGAAACACAAGCAAGCGTACACAGGTACAAAACAAGACTCACAAGACATGCACTCGCGACACTCCAAACCCCTTCTCTTGTCGCAGCAACGCAACACCCCTCGTAAACACTTCCATTCAACTACGTGACACTCTGATACTCGCCGAGCCAGGGAGAGCGAGATGGGGAGAAATGGGGAGCGAGTGAAAGAGAGAAGGAGCGAGAGTGAGTGAGAGAGAGAGAGTGAGAGAGGGAGAGAGAGAGGGAGAAATACGGCGTCGATTGACTCGCACTGTAATAGTGAGCCAGATGAGAAAATATAGAACACTGTGAATCAATGCGTCATTTCAAGGCGCTTTCACACACACATACACACAAAGGCACGCACAGATAACAGAGCACATGTACACACAGAGTTGTTTTTTTTTTTCGCCCGGGGCCAAACAAACACCAGCAGAGAGCGGGGGGGGGGGGGGGGGTGGGGGGGGTGGGAACAAATGAATAGCACGAGGGAGAAGAGAGAGGAAGGGGCTGATTGGAGGGAGTGGGTGGATGGCAGGAGTGGGAGGAGAGGTAAACTCGAAGTGCCTCTATACTGACTGATTTGTGTCAGTTGCTGTTTTTTTTTTTAGCCGCCCCCCCCCCCCCCCCCCCCCCCCCCCCCCTTCCGAACCCCCCCTCAGTTGAGATAATGCCAGGGCAAGAAATCCATGTCATTGATTGGCTCCTGCGACCCAGTTTCATGGTTAGCTTTTTCTCTATAAGTTGCCCTTGCTGGTCGATAACTGCCAGGCTCCCCAGGTGAAGCGGGTGAAGGGGTGTCTGGGTGGTGGGCGGGTTTTATGATTTGCCTCCCCCTAAGCGCGCCCAACACAGTATTCTACTCCTTGGTGTAGATTTTCATTAGCGGTGCAGTGTGAAGCCGGGAGAGCCGCGCGGCGTTCCCATGAAAAATGCTGCGGGCCCCGGAGCTTAAACGTCCCCCTCCGTCTCCCCACGCCGTCAGCTCTTCAACTCTCCTAATCATCCTTATCGAGAGAGAGAGAAAAAAAGTGTTCGCCGCGTAGCACGTTTCCAATGAATGACTTCACAGACGTTGACACAAGTGTGTGATGCACAAACAAGTATCAATATGCATATATGCCCTGCCAAGACACCTTTTGCAAACTCCCATACCTATTTGGAAGTTCAAATTCAGTCCGGCAGGCCAAACAGTGGAAAGAAAGACGAGGGGGCACTGACAGTAGTCGGTGCGACAAAAAAATAAACAGTATCCAGTGTCCAAAGCTTTTAAATTAGGCAGTGTATGCTGCCTGGATCTGGCAGGTCATAAGCCTGCAATAAAAATTCAAATGAGTCCCGACAACAGACAGTAGGAAGCCAGAAAGACTTTCTGAAAGTAGTTTGCCATAAATTCAGAGGTAAAAAAACGCAGACTCCACTCTATTCAAATCGCGGGACATCCTCCATGTGGGGAATGACAATTAGCCCATGTAGGCTGTTTATGACCGTTACCGTGGAAACATAGCTGGCGGAAGACCTTGAACACACAGTGTCTGTGGACCTCGGACCCCATCCCGGCCTTTGGGATGAGTTGCCAAAATGACTTTTTTGATTCACCGTCCGAAAATCGGTGCCCTTCCAAACCCGTGCTCCTGTGGCTGAATAGCAGCCAATCTCTGCAGCCTCTTGTGGAAATGTTCCCTAGAAGAGAAGTGGAGGCTACAACGGCAGATACATGTCGAGGGGAGCTCGGTTGGATTGATTCATTCGTTGATTAATGCATGGCGCCACAAGGTGCCCCGGCCATATGGGCATAAGATATTGGAACCTAAAGAGCTTGTTCGACAGTCGGGTAGCATTTGACCCCGCAAGTAAACACACACACGCGCGCACGCACGCACGCACACACGCATAACTTTCCATTGTCAGAGTTGGCACCTTCATCCCGGAGACCCTTGAACCTGTCATCCGCCAGGATTGAGCTCCTCTCTCAAACTCTCCCATTCTTTACACATCTAATTCCAACACATCACATGAACCGTTATTTCAGGCCTAATGCTCAGCACCCTTACTAGACTCCGCAGAGCAACAATCAATTTGAAGAACAAATGATGAAAAACACATTCCCAAAGATTAAAAGTCCACTTAATGTGATTTTTATGCCACCCCATGCCATACCGAATGACGCGTGATTGGTGGCTATTACAAGCGCGCCATCTTTTACCATTTAGTCCAAATGCTGCTATTATCGTTGGGCTCCGGGCCCGATGTTACAACCTCCCATTGCCAAGTGGATTCCGAGCGGATAGGACAGATGAGAAAGATTGGTCTGTCTGGAGGCAGCGGCTCCCTTCAGTCCAGTAATCCAACTCATTTCAGAAGTGGCGCACGCTACCCACTTGGTCAATGGATTGACGATCCAAATGTGAAATTACACACATTTATAGTACAGTGCAAAACGATGGTGCGTGCAGTGTCACTGCAGCAACCTGCTTTCAATGGTAATGCAATTATTTTTTTTTTTTTTAAAGGAAAGATGGGAGTTCTGGCCCGGACTCCCCAATGCGACTATTCAAAACCAATTATTTAGCTAAATGTGCTGTTTAATGTTAAGTCACAATGTTTTAACGACTTCATGCATTAAAATGATAATTTCCTATAATATATATATATATATATATATATATATATAGTAGAACAGGATTTGAGAATAACGTACCACAAATGGACAGCAGAAAAGAGTCCTTGGCCAACAACGGTCCTACGAAGTGTGACCTGCTCTCCTGAAGAATGGATTAAACCGTCCGAGCAATTCCAAACACCTCCGTTAAGTGTCATTATCGGGTGAGCCGGATGTTTTTGGGCGTTCCCTCTAAAAGCATGTTCCCGCTTCAGAGATTTCCGAAGTGCCATAACTCTTTTTTTTTTAAGCATCTATTACCACCTCAACTTATTGTCACTGTCAGACATCCGCTTGTCCTTTTCCTTGAGTTTGTATTGATCCGCGAAGGCAGGCCTTGGAACGCATCGATGAGTGCTCATCCTCTGCAGCCCACTTCACCGAGCATTTGCACGTGTTAATGTCAAAGCTGGCACTTTAGGACTCTTCCATGTATGCAACAGCACGGAAGGCCATTTTCACCCCCGACCATTAGAAGTAAACGCTCATTTGACAGAAAATGTAGCATTGTTATCCAAATCTGGAAGAATTCATGCGTTTCATAAACCCCGACACCCTGCGCCTCCTGGCCGACAGCGCTGGCTATAACCACTTTGCACACATTTCACCGCAAATCCAAGCTTATCTCCACATTACCTGGGGGAGCTGTGTGGGAGAACGCAAAATGTCCAAATCAGGTGGACCGGGACATTAAATGGACTTTACCGGTACTGTGTAACGTCTGATTGAGCGCGTGGAGGAGATTGTCCAGAGGATTCACGCCGCCAGCGAGCCGATGGCATTTCCATCCCCTCTCCTGCACGCTCCACCCATAGTCTCCCGGCCCCCTCACCAAAGAGAGTATTTCCAGTAAGTTGCGAACACATCTGACCCAGCGCAGCCTCTGGTTGTGTGCTACTAGCATGAGAGGGCAATGGATTGACCCGGTACTCCAGACATTATTATGAGAAAAGGGCTTGGGACCGTCACAGGGGGGGGAAAGGGACGGCAGCACGGGGGGCCGGAGCCGTTTCTCCAAAAGAAGCTTTAATAGCCTCCTGACCGACCGACTCCAGTCCTGGTCATGCGTATACTTCACAGATTTAAGCATCTCCATAAGCTGCCGGTGATAGTCGTTCTGTCATTGTCAAAGTTTTACCTCCCGCTGCTGCGGCTGTATTGAGAGTCTGCACGACTCCAGCTGCTTTGAAATACCCTGCCGGTCCGGGGCTTCTTTTTTTTCGTTTTCTTCTTCTTCTTTGTGAATAGCTGTATGTCACACTGCTATATTGCCTTATCTTTCTCATGCCCTTAAGCCCCCTCCCCACACACACACACACACACACGCGCACGCACACACACACACATACAGTACTGTACAGTACAGTCTTTCCACAGCAGTAAGTGCGGTGTTGTCTGATCTTTTTATTGTAGCCTGTTCGGTTAATTTACCGTGCACATTAAATGTCGAGGAACAGAGAACAGATAACTGAAAACAATAAAATGCAATAAATCAGTCGCAGCTACGATATAATTTATATATTAAAGCGGCGTTTTATTGATCGCCGGAGAATATTATGGTCCTTACTGTATACCTTCTCTTTCTGTCATGCATTAGTGCAGCTTGAATACTCAGCCCCTGCACTCCCATCACCCCCAGCCCCCCCCCCCTCAGTCGCGGGACAGGGCCGAGGCTTTGAAACAGCACAGAACATTTTCGCGGAGTGATTTTTTTTTGTTTTTTCCTCAGGCTTTACAGGCCTCTCGTAGCGGCTATATCTCTCTACATTTCTCTTAAGATCTTTCTATTAATCAAAGTTTTCCACTCTTACAAATGGAGCGTCGCCATTCAGACAAACTGCCAGTGTGAAATTAGTTCACTTCCCTTTATTAGACGTTTCCTTCGGATACTTTGTGGAGGCAATGAACATTTTTCGCAAAAATGATTTTATGGCAATCTGAAATAAAACCGTTCAAGTGTTTGAAAATTGATGTTGATGTTGCTTTCTGCAATGCTGCGTCTTTGGTCGCGGTGGGGTTTTTTTTATAACGCTACTTTGCTGCTATTCCATATAACGAATAAATGGTTTCACCATGACTGCAGTGAGAGAGAGAGAGGGAAAAAAAAAATCGAGCGCCCAGTTTGAACAAGGGCTTTTATAATGAGAACAACTAAAAGAAACATTATCGTGTCAGTTCAAAGCAAAGGGCAATTATCATGCAATGCTTGCATTGCTGTTTTCTCTGTCTTCTTTCATCATAACCCTGATGGCGGAAACTATTCGAGGAATGTATAAGTGATTACAGAAGAGCTAACAACGTGGCAAAGAGGAAATATATAGGCAGTGATTAAAAGACAGTGAATCCAAGCCGGTTAGCGGGAGGCCGTTGCCATTGCTTTTGTTTCGGGCATGAGCGTTTTTTTTTTTTTTTTTAACTAGGACCCAGTGCTGCGTCGTACTGCAATATTAATGTTGTTTTTCCACTTCTCAAATTTCTCATAAAGCATAAACTAATCCCACGGTATTTTTTTTTTTTTTTTTTTACAAAGGTGCTTTTACTCTTCTGTAAATGCAATTGTCCCGCTCAATTGCTATGTGCCTGGATAAAAAAAATAAAAATCCGTTTTATATTGTGACCTTCACCACCTCACCGTCACTGTAGCCGTTGGAACATATATAAGACGGAGATTTCAATTCTTTCATTTGGCCGGCATCATCTGATATGTGTGACGGAGCGGGAAGTGGCATTCGCAAATCTTGTTCCAGAGGCCCGGCCGCGGCAGCTGGCGGGCCGGTGGGCCGGAGGATGTGATAATGACCCGACGCAGCAACTGAGGCCAGATAGCGGGCCACGACTCAGGCAGCTTTTAATAATTGATGGCAGCGGAGGCCCCGGATTGGCCAGTAATTGTATTACAGGTCACTTCTCAATAGCAATTTGTGAAAGTTGTGGTGATGTGTGCTGGGTGGCGATCAATAGGCACTGTCCAGAGATTTAGCCCCCCCCCCCTCTCTCTCTCTCTCTCTCTTTCCCTTCCTCACTCTCTTTCCTCACGCCATCTCTCTGTTTGTATGAATGCGCTGGGGTTGGGTGGATTTTTTCGAAATTGACATGTTCTTACCTTGTCCTGCGCCCCGGCAAAACTGTCTGGAGTTTACTCCCCTCGAAACCAGATCAGGAGTTAACTGATCACTGTGATCATCCACTACCCGCCTGTAGCGTATCCCTCGCGTGTAATTCGATGTCATTTTTAAGTGGCCCTGTCCAAATCTGGCAACAACATTGTCCACAGTGCGCCGGTAGCCGCACCCCCAGATTATTTCATTCTTCAGCACTTCAAGTCTGGAGCCCCAACTGACGCTGACTCAATTGACACAACTTCAGGCTATTTATCAAACTTTACTCAGCTGCCTCTGGAGCCACAAACCGCTTTATACATTTATTTTCCCAGATAGAGTAATACTTCCAATGCCCAGTTTAACAGACTTTGTGTAAAAGCTCTGGAGTTTCCCCTTCTATAAATAAGTAACGGTAGCAGTGTGAAGCTCGTCTGTTGTTTTTCTTTAGAACAGATATTTCTGTCTTTTTCTCCTGTTGGTGAATATTAAAAAAATAATAATAGATAGTAGCTCTAAAGAAGCTTTGTGAAGTTATTTCAAAATAACCCCTGATGGCATATTCTGGGTTATGTCAGGAGGAGCACAATGGGCATCTGGCGTCTGGCTATCTTGGACACTAGTATTGATTTGGACCATTGTTTTTTTTTTTTTTTAATCAGTCTCCCTAGAGTACCCACACTTTGCTGCATAACTGGAGGTTCCATTCCAAATAACAATATCTGACCTTCGTGGCCTTACCATAATTGAGCAAAAGACGGCATCGGGCTCAGGGGGTTCAAATACCACAAGAGCTGAAATCCAGAATCATCACAATGCACATAGAGAGCTTTTCTTTCTACTGTAGTACAGACTCCCGTGCCCCTTCTGGCTCCCTGGCTGCATTATTTTCCTGGAAGTTATTTACTGTTCTAGTCACAAACTGTCCCCTGACAGACCCACATACAAAGACAAACACGCACACACACACACAAGACATTCCTTTTGTTTCACTTTTCTTGCTCCTATTGTGGATATCGCACCCCCTTTGACATTTTAACTATCACTGTGATCTCTCTGCATCTGGTGTTCATTATTTTTTCTCTCCGTCTGTCTGTCAGTCCCTGTATGTCTCTCTCTCTCTCTCTCTCTCTCTCTCTCTCTCTCTCTCTCTCTCTCTCTCTCTCTCTCTCTCTCTCTCTCTCTCTCTCTCTCTCTCTCTCCTCCGCTGAGGAGAGAAGAGTGGAGGAGACAGGAGATTTTGCATGCTCTAAATACAGCCTCTACGTGTGTGGGGTGCTGTCATCAAAGGAGAGAGGGGACAGGGGATGGTTCAGCTCTTTTTGTGAAAGTGTGTGCGTGTGTGTGTGTGTCTACAACTGTTTGCCTCGGTGACAGAGTGTGCGCATTAATCCCAGCAAACATCAAAGATGCTCCCTCATCCATCTCTCTGTCTTTCTCTCTCTCTCTCCTGCTCCCTCCCTTTGTCGCTCTCGCTCTCTAATCCTCCTTTAACATCAATTTGTGTGCATTGCCTCTTCCCCCCCCCCCCCACACACTTTCTTGCGGGTTGTTTTTGTCGTTACACTCTGCCTCTGCTCGCCTGTCTGTTGTCGGTGTGTCTCGCCTCTCCTGCATGTGCATGGCAGTGGGTGACAGCATTGAGAAGTCACCAAAGAGGTAAATGATGATGGGTCATCCATCATGCTTTATGGACTCTGTATGGCGCTGCCGCCGAGAGTGGCTGCACCTCGCAGTAACTCAGAACACTGTGTCCCTCCATATAACCGAGCGGGGCCTCGCCTCTGCTGGCCCGGCGTTTATGTGCACGGTGGACTGACTCACGCACTGTGTTTGTGTGCGTGTGTGTGTGTGTGGGAAGGGGGGAAACACAAAGAGTGTTTGTCCACACAGCCAGATTGTGTGAAAGAGGCCTACATAATGGTCAGCATCACCCCCCCCATCACACACACACACACATGTGGAATTTGTGTATTCAGGCACATTAAAAAGGGGACTGGCTTAGAAGCATCTAAAATCTTCTTTCATTCACCTCTCTCCATCCTCCTCTCCCACAATCCTCTCTGTCTGATGAACCTGTTCACACTTCCCTTTTGTCACCTTTCCACCTGAAGGAACAATTGCTCTGACAGGCTCTCTCTCTCTCTCTCTCTCTCTCTCTCTCTCTCTCTTTCTCTCTCTCTCTCTCCTTGTCTCCGTGCCCTGCTCTCCCACGCTTCCTCTCCTCCCCGCTACTCTCTCAGATCCAGAGGGAATCACACTGTCTGAACCAAATGTGCCACAAACTTGTCAGAGGGTGTTTGTTTTCCACCCCCTTTTTTCCCCATACTCTCCTCTTCTCTTTTTTTTCAGCACGCGCATGTGTTTTACCTCCGTCTGTGTATTTGACAAAGTGCTTTGACACGCGGCGCACTCGCACGTCAACAGAATGAGAATTTGCCAGGTCATTATTGAAATGGGAATCTGCCAGGGGTTGGGTGCGGGGGGTGGGTGATGCTAAGGTTTGTATGTTCAGACAGCTTGTCAGCACATATATAAAGACTATAAGTAAACAGCCTTTTCCCGTGGAGGCTCCCTGGAAACTTTGAATGGAGGATATTTTGCTGAAACCAAAAGGTGTTTAAGGGACTGAACAGCTGCGTTCCTGCCACTGAAAAGCGTAACACAATCCACAGAGGAATAAACCCCTCTTCCCAAGGAAGAAAAATAACATGGCTTGCATCATTGCACGGAAACCTTTTTTTTTTTTTTTTGCCTCGCTGAATAAGTAGTAGTTATTAAAGACCGATCTGAGATGTCACATTGAAGTGCCATTGAGGTCAACTACTCGTTTCCTGATTTCTGAGGCTTCGATGCCCCTCAGGAAGGCTCGAGTGGCGTTAGCAAAACTAGGATTCAGTGGGGAGAAAAATGTATATATTTCAGACCCTCAATCAAGCTCAGATTCTTACACGGCTCAGAAAAGACCATATCCTTATCGTTCCTACTTGCTGAAACTCCAATGATCCATTTGCTTGGGTCAACGGAGGCAAATTACAAAGCTCAATCCCGGAGGCGCAAAGAACGTGGCCTCCGAAGGTAGTAGACGGAACGGATCAATGGTGAACAGGACGAAAGGATGAGAAGAAGAAGAAGATCAAGCCAATAGGAAGACAAAATAGCCAAGAAGGACACTCAGAAGGGTAAGTCTGCCGAGGAGTATTGTAACTCACCTCTGGCAATCCGATACAGTAAGTACACCTCTAAAACTCATCCCAAACTTTGGCAAGACGCGGCACCTGCGCCGGCATCCTTTATGAATGTCACGCGGCGTGAGAGGGAAAATGATTACGTTGCAAAGAAGACAGGAGGGGGGTGAGACCGGGGAGAAAAGGAAGAGAAGAAAAAAAAATCCCTTTGATGGATTATGCTCCTCGCGGGACAACCTTGTAACGTTTTTTTGGACAGCATTCTAACTCACGTGGATTCTCTGTTACAGAGAAGATTCTCTTCCTTTTCTTCCCGTCTCCCTTTGTCATCCCAGACATGCTCTGGCTGTGACGACCGTGCCGGAGACCAAACCTGAGGATACCGCTCGCAGGGGCTAATCGCTGCCCGTTCATTAAGAGAGGTGACGCAGCCTCCGCCCGAGCACGCTGTCTACAGGCGGGGGTGGAGTTTAATAGATGGGGGCCAAAGACGCATGGACCCCCGGGGTTTCTTAACGGAGACTTCGGGGCCACCGGCACTTCCCGAACACAGATGGTGCTGCCGGTTGTTGATCGGTGCGTTCAGGGGCACCCGTGAAATTGAACCGCCAAAAGAGTTCCCCAGTCGGCTACAGCACGGATCATCGGCATTTTTTCGTGAAGAATAGGCCAAAACCGCACGAAGCGTTGCATCAGCTGCATTTTAATGCTAAAGGGCAGAACGGCCACCTGAAGCACTCAGCCAAAGATCGGGGGCCCGTTGGAAAAAAGGAAGCGACGATGGGGGTTGTATCCTCTGCTGGATGTTGGAGAGGTGGAGCCTGTGCAGCTTTGTTAGCCCTCCAGCGCATCTAGACCTAATTAACAATCGTGCTCCTCAGCCAGGTTGTCTTTGGCGGGGGTCCAGGCCAGCCGATAATTAATTTACCTTACAGTAACACATATTCCTGGGCCGTAAATGATTTAAAGGTTTGACATGGCTCTTGCCGGAGCTGTAAGCTGCCGAGTGTATATGTTCTCTTTTAATGGCTGCCGTGGTTAGTGCTCTCTGCACGCTGATCATTTGGGAAGACCTGCTTCTTCACCTCGGTGCCTTTTTTGTACATTCTAATCTCTGAGATTCCTGCTTCTCTTGGAATAGATTTGTGTCGGAGAGGAAGGGTTGTAGGAAGACATTGTCTTTATACTCCTACACTGCATTTCTCTCTCTCTCAAGTAGTCTGAGTCAGACTAACGGCCGCTTCCTTAATCCCAAACAAGCCGTTGTGTAATGATCCGCCGACATTAGGCGAGGCAAACGCACAACACAATCTTAAGACTAAGAGCATGACCGTGTCTGCGGAGACACACAACAGCTGCACCGCATCGATACATTAAGCGAGATGATGGTGATAATTGGTGTTATTGCTCCGGATATGCTAGAGCTGCCTGGGATACTCAACCAATAACAACATCACTTTCAACAAAAAGGCATCTGCGGCTGAGTAAGTTTGCCCGTGGAGCGGCTGTACATTAGTAGCACAATACATCTGAATAACTGCATCTCCATCCAGGCACTCGTCCAAACGGATCATTGAAGTCGACGTGGACTGCTGCTGAGAAGGGACAGTTCATTCGGTTCCAGAGGAAAATCTGCGTCTCTCAAGTCAGCATCATGGATTTTTCTCATCTCGTGAGAGGAGAAACTGATGTTGATTTTTCTTTCAACTCCAAGAGAGCAGCATCCCGTTTTTTTGATCTCACCTCCGTCTGGGAGAGTTATGTTTTTTTGCCATTTTCACGACAGCCTTTTTCGGCTTTTCCGCGGTTGTCATCCCTAGACTTGGAAACACAGGGAGGCAATTTCTTCAAATTGGGCGCAAACGCTGGCTTGGCCTCGAAGAGGGAAATAACAGAGGTCATCACCTGGTACAAACGACCAACAAACACATTTTTGGCTCATAAATCAAGAATTGGTGGGATAATGACGTAATGATGATCAAGTTATGAAGTCCACAACGTTAAATGCCTTCAAGTTCAAAACCATCTTGATGTTCTGCAAAAACATTAATCTGCGCTATAACTCAGGAGCAGACGGGGAGTTTGTGACAATATTTCCTTCAATATGACTGGTTGGTGGCAGCGGGCAGCCACAAAGCTGTAATTCTATTTTTTCCTGTACTTTCGAGTGTGGGCCTCTGACCTCCATCCTCTCGCGACCTCGTCTTATACTGACCACACAGTGGTGCTTTTCATCTGTGCCATCACAGAGGATTTTTTTTTTTTTCTTTTTCCACACAGCAAACGACGAACCGCTCCAGCTGGTTGGAAATTCTGCAAACAAAACTGTTGATATAAAAATCTTTTTTGTTGTGAGCTGAGTGCAGGCGACGGTTCTGGTGAATCAATAGCAATTTAACAGTGGGCTCTAGCTGGTTGTGTGCTGGTACTGGACGGCGTGAGCACATTATCATTCTGGTGTGTTTACACAAGAGGATGCTGAGTCGACAATAATGACACAGCATTTATTTTCTCTCTCCACACCCCAGCCCCCCCAGCCCCCCCCCCCTCAGTGTCGCCCTCTCGCCCTCTTTGGGATTTCTCTGTCATTTTTCTTCTCGTGATCTCATTACATCATGACTTAAGGGCTGCATGCATTAAAGTTTAAAAGTAAAACACACTCCAAAGTCCCCTTCGCAGTGAATAGCGCCGAGCCCGTTAGTCTGTCAGAGGCTGTGCGCTCGCTCCATTTCCACGTCTTCACTCCCTCTCCTTTGTTTTGGTTTTGTCTCTCTCTCTATTTCTGTGCCATGCCGAGGACCCAGAAAGCACCAGTCATTCGCTCTGCCTCTCTCTCACCAATGAGGCGGACAACTGAGGAAAATCTGCCCATGCTCGCCGCAGCGTGCAAAATGCAACGCTCTGAGCGGAGCCCAGATGTTGAGACTGGCAGATGACTCTTGTTGCTGTAATTCAACTTTGAGAAAGTTTTCATTTCCCTAGAAGAGAGCGACACTGAGGGGGGCTGTTTTTTTGAGAGAGAGAGAGAGAGAGAGTAAATGTTTTTGGCTCATCGATTGTTGTTTTTGCTTCTTTTTTTTTTTCTACCTCAGGCTTCAGTAAAAAAGCATTTTACCCCTCAAACAGCAGAACCTGACTCATCCACTGTGGTTGCATTTTAAGAGATAGAATTACATAACATGGCACTGGAAGCTAAAAACGTGGCAAAGAAAGTGCTTTCAATGGACGCTGAGTATTAAGCTGCGTGCGCTCGCAAACTGTAATCTGGCTCGGAAACACAGTTTCATATCAATGCTCTTCAGTTTTGCATTAAATGTAGGTTCTTCGCTCTATACATTTACGGGCTTCACTTTGACTCCATAGCTTCCCGAGGTATAGCTGTGTCTTTGTAAATATTAACAACTACCTGGCCACTGACGCTCATCTTATTAAATCCAGAACTACTTGGCATGTGTGTGTTTCTTTTCCAACTCTTCCCGTCCAATGATGAAGAGTCCAATTAGGTGGCGTCAAACCGTCAGTTGTTTGGAGAGGGGATAGACACGCGTGTGTCGAGTTATTAATCATCCGACGTCATCTTTGGGCAACACAAAATGCGTGTGCTGATGAATTATTGATATGATCCTGGAGATAACGGTTGCGCTCTAATTGCATGTCATCATTACCAGGTTGAAACCAGTCTGGCTGTCCCCTTAATGTGATTACACATTCATAATTGAGACATTATTAGCCTGGTTTATTATTCACCACAGCAAAGCTCACTAATTGGCACGGGTCCGCAGCATGTTGTCACTCATTCCCGGTCTCTAATAAAAGGTATACTATTGGGCAGAGGCAAGCCCAATTTCGGTGCCTTTTTTTTTTTTTTCCCCCTACTTGCCTGGGGATGATTTGATGGTCCATAAAATAACATTATTCATATAGTGTACTACATTGTTGTTAAAAACACTACAGAGGTGGTCGTGTCCTTAATGTTCCCCTAATGGCACTTCAGGCCACGACAAAGGTATTCAGAAACGTGATTGCGGCGGTTCTATACATTTCATCTTTGGAGGACTCCTCGGGGAGGCTCTTCGGCATCAGCCGGGCAATATCAACATTTCATCCCACCGCGACGTACGCAGAATGAGCCGCAAGACACTTGCGCCCATGGTTTGGTGCGTAAGCATCCCACAGCTGACGTGCGTAAGTGAGCGATCAGGTGCCCATCCGCATCCGAGGCTAATTCCGTCATACAACCTGCTCAGACCTCATCTTCTGTCTTGCCTGCCATGTCATCAGCAGCACTGTCGAATGCCAAATACTCGTCACCCGTGTACATTTCTCAACAGCTACAAACTTTCTCTGAAAGGTACACGTCCCAGACTGGGGGAAGGGGGGGGGGGGGGGGGGGA
>JAFBJU010000867.1:609725-642225 GCA_016785305.1 Colistium nudipinnis
CGTTTGATCTCGGCGGGGGGGGGGGGGGGGGTGGGGGATGGGGGGGTGGTCGTGGACCCCGGTCGGATGTGTGTGCCACAGACTTCGTCTGATGCAGCAATCCATAACAGGAACACGATCCACTTGGACTGACGAGCTGTAAACTCATCAGCCTCCGCCGCCGCGCCGGCAGCTCTTTAGAGTGCTGTCGTGTTTTCGTCCGGCTTCTTTTTTCTTTTTTCTTTTCCCATACCGCCAAACGAGGATGCAGATGTATTATTTCTGGTCGCAATTATCGCTGCTTTGATTTCTCCGGGGTGGGTCCCGCGCGGTCCCGCGGGAGCCTATTTGCTATTATTTTCATCCGTTATAGTAATCCCATTCCCCCCTCGCTGGTCCCTGGTCTTTAATTCCTTTCCTTCAGACCTGACTTATTCTTTCTTCCCAATGTGTCGTCTCTGTCTTTTTTACTTTGCTCTGAACCCCCTCCATCTCTCTCTCTCCGTGGCTCACTAACCACACACCCTCCCAGCCTCCTCGCCATATCTCCCCACCTTTCCCCTGGCCCTCCCCCCCTCACACTCCATCACCAGCTTCTTATCTGCCTCTCTCCCTGCATTTGCATCACCCTCACTTTTTCCTCTCCCCTCCTCGTGCTCTCTCCTAACATGAACTATCTCTCTCTCTCTCTCTCTCTCTCTCTCTCTCTCTTTCTGTGTCCCTCTGAGCCATGTTTAATTAAGCGTAGGGCGATGTGTCAGAGGGGGAGAGCGAGGAAAGGGGAGAGAACTAATGCTATCTGGAGCACCAGGCTAGACTCGGCAGGGTCTCCTCCTCTCCTCCTATTTTGTCTTCTCCTCCTTTCACCCCCCCCCCCCCCCCCCCCCCCCCCCCCCCCCCCCCCCCCCCCCCCCCCCCCCCCCCCCCCCCCACCCGCACACACACACTTCCCCCCCCCCCCTTCTCCCCCCTCTCCCTTTGGCCCGGGCCGACCGTAATCACCCTGCTCATTAGCGGAGGGGGGAGGAGAGGGAGAGAGGGGGAGCCAACGGTGGACAGAAGGAGGACAAAAGGAGAGGAACGCAAATTTTGGGTCTTTGACTTCATTTTTCACTCACTGATGGGATTATTCTGCATTTGGCCGTAGCCTCACTGCTCCGAGCAAAAGAAAACTCTCAAAGTGCAAAGCTACTAAATAATAACTACATTTTCTTTTGCATGATTTGTACCCTATATACGCCACATGCTCTTCAGGGTGTATACCAATACCATTTCATACTCTTGTGTTGTTGTGTTGCATCATGTAAAGTCTAGTAAAGCAAAAAAAAAAGCATGTTCCTGTAACTTACTTTTCCTTCACACACACACACTTATTGAGCGGTGCTCTCTGCTCTCTGCTTTAATGCTGATCTGGTTATATTTCCATTCCTTCATGTGCTCCCAGTGCACTCATATTTTTTTTGTGTGTGTGTGTGTGAGCAATAGTGCTGACATCAGGGCTTGCTCGTCAACACACTGTCGACACCGTGCAAGAACAGACCCGGTGACAAGCGTCGACAACGAAAGGTATACAGCGAGAAATCGGGGGGGAAAGAGCCCATGTCCTATCTTTATGCGTTTCCACGCGCCCTGCCAAAGTCTACATGTGCTACAGAGCCGAGTCCTGGCCGGAGTCAGGTGTGCTGATGCGCAGACCTGACAAACTGGCTCTCGCGTTTGCCCAGGCAAGGATCCAAGAGAGCGAGTTCATCTGGCCCACACGTCGGGAGCTCTTTGTCTCTCTGGCCTCCGGCGTGCCGCCAATCACTCATTACATTATTTCTTGGGAAAATGAGTGGGCACGAGGTACTTCTTTATTTCAATGAATGTGATGTTTAAAAACATATCTTTGGATCATAACCCCCCCCCGTCTCCCCCCCAAAAAAACTTGCCAAGTTCTCACGCTCCTTTGATTCATTTCCATTTGTCATTGAGGAAACAAGACGGGGGGGATTTACAATACCATGTGTGGAAATGTGTTCAAAGTAGGCTCGGCATAACTCAGCCGAGTCTTATAATGCCTCTCACTTTTATCTAGGGGAAAGAACACTGTTCCTATTTTCTTTTTCCTTTATTTCTCATTTATTACCAAGCATGTATCATCTCACGTCAGCCTCAGCTCTCTGTGCTTTTGGCTCTTTCCCTTGAGCGCGTGGCTCCTGTTCCCCCTCAGTTCCACCCTGTGCAGTCTTTTGGATTCTCTCTTAAAACCGTAGGGTTCAAATCAGTCTCATAATAATTGTCAGTAAAAAAAAAAAATACACCCAGCACTTGTCAGTTCTCAATCCTCCGCAGACTGAGAACTGACAAGTGCACAGAGTGGTGTGCAACATTTCCTCACACCCAGGAGCTACACTTTGAAGCTGAGGAAAAATGTGGGATCTGCTTTGAAAGGAATCTCTTCAATGTTTTTAGCGGTTGATGAGACGTGACTCTAATTCAACACGCATTGTCCTTTCTTTTTGAAACCCCCTAACTTATAACTTAACCAATGGAAAACAAATCAACTCTTCTAAGCAAGACATTTCTCGAAAAATTCATTAAAAATGAAATAAGGCCGTTTATTTTTTTCCCTGCCAACTTTAACGTAGTAATATTATCAAAAAAAGATTTATAATACCAGCTATCAGCGTGCATGTGTGTTCTGGTGGTTTATCCAGTATACCCCAATCGAGCTCAGCAAGCTTCAAGTCGTCAGAAACATGAAGCTACTAAATATACTATATTGTATATATTGCATACATTTTAGTAAAAAGCTGACACAAAACAACAACTGTATTACACCGGCACCTTAATACAGCTGAGTCTCTGGGCAAATAATGAAGCCACCTCCTCTCAGACCGAAGCGCTTCCCAAACCGCTGCATGAATATGGAACAGAATCCCAGAGGAATGCATTAGACAATTAAGAGACACTTGACTCCAAGTTCACCTCCACCTCCTGGTCAAGCCAAGTTTTAATTGTCGAGCTACAAGTGGCACATCGCGCTAGATTACAAAGAAGAAGAAAAAAAATCCCACACAAAACAAGTCGCGTTGATCAATCCGACAGAGCACAAACCCAACCGCTCGATGTTTTATTCCCGTGTTCCTGCAATAAATTCATACGCGTGAAGAAGAACGGTACAATTTACTGATTACATGCAAGGTGGGCTTTCCGATGACAAGCGAAGCGCTCTTCCAGGCCGGCGAGGCTCGCTTGATAAATAGCATGAACGTCTCCGGGCACGGAATGCATTCACACAAGGTGCAAAGGCCGCGGTAAATCTGTCCGTGGTGCCTCCGTTTATCACTCAGCAGTCAGTCCTGACTGGCATTTCACGCATTTAAGACGAAACAACAACTGTTCAACTCCGGCCGCCTAAACCAGTCAGAAATAGTTGTGTCAGTCGTGTGTTCACGTGTTGTCTTTGTCTTGTTCTTTACCGGTCCCTAATGCACTACAGTCGAAGTTGTGTATTTTCTATAATATCCGGTAATGTTGCTATTGCACTCTAAGAAGAAGAAATAGACTTTATTGTCATTGTATGTTACACACACAACGAAATTTGGGAGTGTTAACAATTAGCGCAGAGTCCTAAAACATTAAATATGAATGTAAAAACATATATTAACGTATTCTATAAATATACATGGTGCCTAATGTAACTGTAGCAACACTCATTTTAAGCTACATTTTAAGCTGGATGCACAACTGTAGGCGCCGTAGCGTGGATGAGAAATCGTCCAAAAAGCTGTCTTTCTCCAAGAGACACTGAGAAAATGGACCTCTTGCAACACTTCCTTAAAGCAGAAAAAAACATCTAATCTGCACTTTTTTGGGGAAGTAACATAAAAGTAATATAGGGGGGGGGGGGAACACACGTGTGACTTCTGTGACATGTATGTGTTAAGTACTGTTGCACAACTGTATTATATATATATATATATATACTGCGCTTAATAGGATTACAACAGCACTTGTATCAGAGAGCTGCGTGCTATTAACCTTTCCTCTCCAGGTTTCCTTTAATAAGGGCAACGTGAGTGTCCCTCAGCAAAGACACGCCGGTGTGGCAGCGTTTTTTCCGCCATTGTGATTTTAATTAGAGACATTTTTTGGCCGCCGCCGCCGCCACCGCCATCAGATCCTCTCATTTGTAATCTGAGCGAGTTGGCCGGTGCCGATGGAGCGGACGTCCAAGACTCAAGCGACCTCTTTCACCCCTCTGAGTGCACACGTTTTGTTTTTTTTTCGACTCGCGCAAACACTCTTGGCTGCTCGTCGCAAAGTGTGCCAAAAGCCGAGAAAACGCGAGACCATGTGCTGCCTTAAAAAAGAAAAATGCTGCGCTATTACAGCTACAAAGGTCAAAGAAACGTGACCGAAATATGTTTTCCACGGTTAAGCGGTTATATACAGGAGACAGAAGTTATTGTAAAGTTAAGTTCCAGTCACTCAACAGATTAATCAGGAGAGGTTCCAGTCATTGGGTTTGAACTAAAGATAAAATGACTCCTCTTGCTGTGCAGCCGTGGCGGGGGGTCACACAGTGCCATGGGCAGGGGGGGGGGGGGGGCTCCCAGGCCGGGGATCTCAGGCTCTCACCACGTGGACCCCGTCTACTTTATTAGATTAGAGTCTGGCCCTCCTCGGGTTGGTAATTGCATTGGCCTGATGCTGTGTATTTAAGAATAGAACGGCCCCGGCCCCCGTGGCCCTCCCCCTCCCCTACCTGATTTCCCAGCTGCCTCCAGAGGGAGCGGACCAGCCCCAGGATAAGAAGTTGTCATGGCGACCGGGAGGCAACTGGTGCGCAGGGGTTGAAATGGAACGGCATACTTTTTTTAGTCTTCCGGTGTGGCTCTGTGTGACTTTGCACTTTCCTCCCCGCTGTATTTGGGCTTTATAATTCCCCGCTTCCTAACATCTTCGGGGGCATTTTCATTTCTTTTGCCTCCTTTGTTCTTGAGAGAAAGCGGCCAATGTTGCTTGGCGCCGCGTCTCTCTGGGAGGGGGAGACGAAGGGCTGTCAAACGGGGACTCGTATTTCATCCTGTCCATAATTTATGGAGAGACCGGGTTCAGGAAGGGACATAAGGCCAACATGGGAGGATGCTCGTCGTAAGCATCCCCCGTGAGTCATAGGCAACCGGAGGGGGTACGGATCAATGTGGACACGTGTTCCTGTCGGATACACACCTGTTTCCGTTTCGCCAAGGCCTGGTTGAGGCTAATCAAACCGGGGCTCTTCAGAATGTCCTGCCATCGCTCCGCTCCTCCCAGCCGACGTGACTGGAACCCGCCTCGTCACGGCGAGCTTTGAATGACGTGGGACGGTGACGTCCTTTTGAGCTGCGAGTCGGGGGCCGGATATCATAAAGCAACGCCCTCTCTGTTCAAAATGCAGCCAGACCCTCCTCCACGGGGAAGCCAGGGCCGAGAAGAGGAACGGTCCCCCCGCCACCCCTCGCTACAAGGTGCTTATAAATCGGCATCCTCCACAGATAGGTCAAGGTTTTGATTTGGTCGTGACCTCAGTTCATAAATCTGAATGATGTAGGGGCCTTGGTTAAGAGGTTTCTGGATCAACTCTCGGATGGGGCATCCCTCCCTCGCTTTCTATCCCTTCTCCGGCCCTCTCTCTGCTCTTCCATTTCCCCAAACCTCCCTTCCCTTTTTTTTTTTTTTAAGTCCCTGCTGCAGCCTCGAGTCCCCGAAGCCTTTATAACAGGCAGAGAGAGAGAGCGAGAGAGCGAGAGAGAGAGGAGAGAGAGCGAGAAAGATGGCGAGGGGGTGAAACAGGCGATCAATAAATCAATATGTTTTGCGCCACTAAGCTAGGGAAAGCTCACTCTCTCAAAGCACGCGCACACACACACACACTCACTTACCATCATAGCAAATTCCTTTTAACACACACTCTCACGAACACACACACACACACACACACAAACAAACAAATGTGGGCCCAGGACAGAATGTCCCTTGCCAAAAGACATTTTGTTGTTTTAGGGACTTCAGGTTTTTTTTCCCCCCCCCTCTCTCTCTCTCATTCTATTTCCTGTTTTGGATCATTAAGCCATTGATTTTTGTTTCAACCGGTAAGTGGCGGTGGGGACCCCCTGGGAGCCGGCTGAAAACCTCAACAGAGTGGCCCCCTGCAGGAGTTTCTCTGGTTGTGACAGACTGCTCCCAGGGGCCAGGAGGCCCTCTCGACTCTGCAGGGGCAGAAACTATCGTCTGAAATCAGTCACTCCACCATCAGGGCATACACTCACATATTTATAGATTTCCTCTGGTTAAATGTCTCTGCAGCCCGTGGAACTACAAACCTGGGCGTTCAGGGATAGATTTGATACCACTAAAAAGAAATTCTTGGAAGTGCACAAATGGCGGGTTCTCTTCCTGGATTTTAAAGGGTGTAAAACGTCGGCTGGAGCATCTGCTCGCCCACCAGAGCCGGAGAGAGATACGGCAGCAGAGCCGGGCTCGAGCGAGATTCAGTTGGCCAACGGCCAGCAAGATATTACAGTGGGATATATAGTAACACAGATGGATGCACTCAGCCTAAAGAGGCTGACATATTGGCCAGTGCTGTCATAAGAATGACATAATACCTATCCTGACAGGTAATGAAAATAAAGGCAGCGCCACTGCAGAGTTGCATAAGCACTTTAACTTTAGCTCATACAACGTAAAACACTGCCCCTGACATATGGGATATCCCGAGGGGAAGTTTTCCATATTGCTCGGGGGGGGGGGGGGGGGGGGAAGGGGGGGGGGGGGGGGGGGGGGTAAAGGTGGAGGTCTGACGCGGCGCTGTAGGTGTAACTCTTGACGTCGCGCATTTACAACCCAGGCATGCACAGGTTCCACCATATGGCTCCTCGATTTAGACGTGTTACTCTGCATTTCATTAGAGTGCATCCCAGCAAAAAAATATAATATTAAAATAAAAAATATACACAAATATTCAGCAACCTTTTTGGAGCCAAAGTGCAAAAACTATTCAAAGCTTCATGCATGCATGGAGGTCATATCAGTGGTGTAAGCTACGTTCTAGAGTCTACACCTTTTCAAACCCAAGCGGAGTTATAAATACCTTAAAATGAAAAACTAAACTCACATTCTACTTCCTGTCGCTACTCCACGTGTACATTTATTGGAACTTTAAAACCTGCCGGATTTACCCAGTTGCATCACTATGGCCAAATGGACCAGTTTGTCTCGGTTGCATTTCCCTATCCACTTTTCTGTGGTGAAGCAGAGTCTGGACGACGTCCAAGTTCATTTGAGTCATTTCGTGCCAGATGTAAAAAGGGGGTCTTGCTACGCATGGCGAGATAAATATGAAAAACGTCCTGGTCCAGCACTACAAAGTACAACAATGCAAAGCACCCAAATACCGAGGGGGAACGGCACTTGAGCAGAAGCTCCCGAATGACCCGTTAATGTCACGGCGTAGAACTTTCCAAGCGTAAAAAAACTGCATTGGGGGCTCATTTCTGCGCACTCAGCTCTTGCCGTTACCACCTTCGTGTGGTGTTGTGCAGCGAGTACAACGGTAGGTAACGTATGGCGGGGCCGGTGCCAGCGCCACGGCCATTTCAGCGATACTATCACGACAATAAAAAACGGTAAGCATTGAACGACGCGCCGTTATTTTATAAAAGGCAGGTTAACTGTGGCAGAGACAGCGGTAACACGTTGTTATCTCTTAAGTTAACAGCAAACAGATAATTCAGCGGCATCTAGCATTCAGCCTCTGGACACAAGAGATCGAGTGGAGCCGTGGTGTGTAACTGAGTAACAGCGCATTTAAATGCTTATCAATTCCAATTTCAACCCTAAGAATAAGGTTTTATTTCGCCCTCTTAAAAAAGCTTATATGGTCTTAATTTAGAGCGTCCTTTTTACGCGTCCCACGTATATTGCCTGTAAAGACCGAGGCCACTTTGACCCCCTGGTCGGACTGTGTAATATGCGAGGCAATAAATGCCTCTCATGCAAAGCTAGACTCTCCAAAAAAAGGACTGTAAATCTCTCCGTCCCCCCCCCCGCCCATCTTCTCCTCGCCACTCCTCCTGTCCCAGTCTGCCTCTGTTCAAAAGTAAAAGGCACCTGGAGATACATTACGGGTTTCAGTTTGACGGAACTTTCCCTCCATCAATAATGAAATCCTATTGCTCTCTCCACTCTTGCCCATCCCGGGAATTGCACCTGGCCCTGCGACTTAAAACTCCCTCTCACACTCTCTCGTCTTATTCTAAGGTGGGAAGACCCAAATGGCTGGTGACAAATAGAAAAGACATTTAAATGATGAAAGACAAATGCGGAGAGGAAGAAATGCAATCCGAGTCGCTCATATGGCAACCACAGTTCAATTTCATTTCCCCCCCCCACTGTCACTACTGTCCTTTCCGCCGTCACCTGTCGTCCTTTTCAATCTCCTCCGGGCTTTTTTTTTTGCGGCACGTGACATTAAGGAGGGGAGCGGGGTTCGACATCATGCCAGGCCGCTGAATAGCCGAAGCCGTCGGCGTGAATAGGAGAACGAGTAAATGAAATGATAAGACAAAAGGTGAGAGACAGACCGACGTTTTGGCGGCGGCCTCTTTTGTGCCCGACAAGGGCGAAGGATCCCCGTCTCTCGAAATGCACGGCAGGCGCGTACAATGCAGGCAGACTTCTGCACTCTTGTGTGTGTGCGTGCGCACGTTCACATTCAGTCAGGTGCGTGTGCATATTTTTTCACTGTGGAGTGTGGGGGAGTGCGAGAACATTCACGTCGCCCACCTGGGCCCCCCCTCGCTGGGAGCCCGTGGAGCCGCCTTAGAGAAAGAAAAAAAAAAAAAAAAATGTTTTTGGCCAGATTTGACTGTATCACTTCCTTCTCACTCCTCCACTCTTGACTCCTCTCTCCTCCCTCGCTCGGATCTGTTACATTTTTTTATTTATTTATTATTATTTTTTTGCTTTTTTTCTATATTTATTCAGCCGGGGGAGCGGGGGAATTAGCGAGGATTTGATGGAGATACGCGCAGGAGAGTGAGGGCCGCCAGAGGAGCCTAAACCTTACCCTTCTGTATCCGTCCACGTTGCCTCATTTCTGAGCGCCGAGAGGGCAGAGTCGTGCGGAGGTTAATGAATTGCATAAATGGCCTTGCAGGGCTTTGAGATGGACAATGGCAGATAGGCATCTCGGTGCCACTTCCGTTTTTGGCCGGATTTGACTGTATCACTTCCTTCTCACTCCTCCACTCTTGACTCCTCTCTCCTCCCTCGCTCGGATCTGTTACATTTTTTTATTTATTTATTATTATTTTTTTGCTTTTTTTCTATATTTATTCAGCCGGGGGAGCGGGGGAATTAGCGAGGATTTGATGGAGATACGCGCAGGAGAGTGAGGGCCGCCAGAGGAGCCTAAACCTTACCCTTCTGTATCCGTCCACGTTGCCTCATTTCTGAGCGCCGAGAGGGCAGAGTCGTGCGGAGGTTAATGAATTGCATAAATGGCCTTGCAGGGCTTTGAGATGGACAATGGCAGATAGGCATCTCGGTGCCACTTCCCCTCCCTCGCACTATTTGTATGCATCATTCTCCCTCGATGCGGCTCGTGCCTGCACGCGAAGATTACTTATGGCCATGTTCACGTTATTTTGCCAAGGATAAAATAATCGTCACCACGTTCAGAACTGATTTCCGAGCGCGATTACGCGTCGGGGGCCACCGTGAGCCCCCCCCCCGTTTTTTTTCGGTCCGATTGCGTACTAAGCCGGCTCCATTTGTGAATATAAAAATAAGTCTTCAGACGAATATTTTCTGCACACCCACACTGAAACACCTGAACAACAGGATACACATTGGTCGGCGGCTGGTGAAAAAAAAAAATAGTGCAAAATAGTCTGCCGAGTAAAAATAAATAAAATAAAAAAATTGAGCGAGTAGTGGGAAAGATGCTTATTCGCTTTCATGCCGAGTTCAAAAACAGGATCAATGTCACCCACGTGTCTGTCCGGTAAATATACGACTACTGCGAGCAGAGTGTTCGCTGCTTAGAATTCAAACTGGAAAATGGAGGGCGAGAAGCAACGTCCTGAAATGAACACCTTTTAAAATTCACTAATCAGACCCATTCGCCGGACCGGTTCCTACCCAGGAGAAGGGACTTCCTGACCAGAGCAATTGTTGCAGGATGTCAAACTAATTCTTCAAACAGATTCCGGTGGTACCTGCTTTCCACCATCGCCGCGTTTTAACACAGCCAAATCCCGACGTAGCTGTTCTCATTTACATACTTTTCTGGAATCTGAATGAGCACAAAATTGCCATTTGATCAGGCCTCAGACATTCTGCGTGTTACAGTTTGTTTGTTTTTTCCTTCCCCCCCGCTGCTAACATGTTGGTCAATACTGAAATTACTTCTTCAAACTCTTCACACTGGCCGCCTGACCACGACTTTCACTCAGGAAGTAAAAGTAGCCCGTCACTCTGTGCTTACCGAACCACGACATTTTAAGGCACATAGCATCGCATAAACAGACATTTCAAACTGGCACCGGGTCCAACTTATGTCTTTTATGTTTTTCAAAGGCTCAAGGTGTGCAGACCGCGTTCACAATGCAAAAGTAACATTTATCCACTCTCCGTTTTATAACATTGTTTGCAACGACCATATCGAGGAGAAAAAAAGTTTGGTACATACGGTAATGTAAACCACAAAAGGAAAAAAATAAAAAAATAAAAAGTGGAGGAACGCATGTCCTACCTGTTGGGCTGCAGCCTTGAACCAGCCTCTCCCAGAGAGTCCATAATCCACCGCAGGGTCAATAACTGTGGCCCTTACCTTATCAGAGAGCACGGCCCTTGGTATTCCCAGAATTCCTCTCTTCCCCCTCCCCACCCCCATGTCCTCCGTAATCCATATGTCCAGCGAGAGCATTCAGGAGCCACCTCCTTGTGTCTGCGTGCTATGAGCAACGAGGCCAATCGCAGATCACCTGTGCGGCTCGTTAGCTGTGAACTGCCCTCAGCTGTGTTGGGAATGCTTATTTTTCCATGGAAAAAGTGCTGCTAAAGTACAGTGTTGTGTCTAGTGTAGGTGGTGGACCCCCTTGTCCTCAGATAATATATTAACAGGGGGACACGGAGTTGCTCGGTCAACATTGCGCCGGTCTTCGCTCGCGAGGCAGGTTTTCTTGAGACGAGTCCTCTCCGGAGACCATTACTGAACAAAGAGCTTATACATTTGTATTTTTTTTGTCTTTTCACAACTCTCTCCGTCTTTTCTACGACACAAAGGCGGCCCGATCGTGACTGACAGCTCATTACCACGCCATCTTCTCACCCCCCAACCCCACGAGACAGAGACGAGTGTGTGTGCGTGTGTGTGTGCGCGTGTGTACGAGTGAGTTTAATCGTCTGTGCACCACAGCGTGTGTGTGCGTGTGCGTGCGCGTGTGCACCTCAGAACATGAGAGCGGTTTCATTTCCTTTGCCAAGTGTATTTGCTTATGCTGGTATTTGTATCTATATTTACATCTGCATATATGCTGTAAGGTATCTTTCATATGCACAGGCCTTTCAAGCCAGCTCTCACTCTCTTCCTCTCATGCACACACACACACACACACACACTAACACAGTCCGGAGATATGCAGCTCATGAATACTCCTGCGGCAATTATGGGAAACCCACTCGCCGTCTGTACCGTGGTGAACGCTGGAGAAAAGGAACAAAAGTTGTGGGGGGATGGAAGTGAGAGCAGTCTGCCCAGTTCTGAATATATGACAGCTCTGGAGCTTGTTTTTTCCTTCTTCTTCTTCATTAGATAAGTGAAAAGCAAAAACCCTGTGATGGTACACAAGTACCTGCCATGATTTATGTTCACCTCTGAAAAGAGAAAAGTAGAATTTATGGCTTTCTGGTCCGGCCTAATCTTTATTATATGCTGCAAAGCCCTGGAAATGCAATAAGCTTAGAGAGAGGGAGGGAGAGAGAGAGAGAGAGAGAGAGAGAGAGAGAGGCTGAAAATTGTCCTCTACACTTTCTCTCGTTAGCTTTTTTCTTTTCTCTCTCTCTCTCTCTCTCTTCCTCTCACCTACTACCAACTCCATCAAATGCTGTCCATGTCCCCTTTTCTTTTTCCTCCTCCTTCAAGCAACACATACAGCAGCAGAAGCCATACATGCACACACACACACAAGCTTTGAACACCTTTAATCACACACACACACATGCAGGTGCACTATGCACACAGGCGCACGCTCGCACACAAAATGAGTGCCGCTCGGGCCCGCAGCGACACCTTTCCTTCCCTCGCACCAATCTTCTCACACTTCTTCTTTCTCTGCGTCTTCTCCTCTTTTCTTTCTCTCGCTGCCTCGCTCCGCACCTCCGCCCTCAGCCGCCTCCACATATAGATCCTGTCTTTTTATAGTCAAAGCTATAGTCCCCATGGCAACATCAGAGTTGTTGATTGCCGAGTTGCTGTACGTCTAATTACGTAACTATCGCAAGGGGTCGTTTTGTGTGCGTGCTTGTGTGCGTGTGTGTGTGTGTGTGTGCGTGCGCACTCTGCAGCCTATTTGTTCCTCACCCTGGCATTGTCCTCTATTAGCGTTGCCTCTCTCGGTGATGGATCAAGCTGTGGCGCGATAATCAGCCAGAGTTCCGGGTCGGGTGCAACAATTTTACGTCATAGGCAACAAAATGAAGCATTTGTACATTCTCAAAATGGAATATTTCATACGTTTTTTTCCCCACGTACGCGTGTCAATTTGCATTGTGTTTGCATGCATGTGTGTGTGTGTGTTTGTGCGCGTCTCCTCGTGTGGTTTAAACGTGTGAGGGTGCACGCTGTGCACAGGCGCACGTGTCAAGCCGAGTGTGAAGCTGTAACAGGTTTTGACAAGTTGAAATCAGGTAGAGATGATGTGCTTTTTTTATCCCAGGAAGTGTGAACCCCATCTCCGCTCATTCCACGTCGGTTCGTATCCGTGTAGAGCGCTGAAAAGATGGAAGGAAACCAGTGGAAAACATTGTATTATGCATTAACTGGCAGTGGGAGGAAAAAAAAAAGACAGTTTTCACGCTCACACCCATTCACTATATATGACAATAAATCCTAAACGGGAGACAAGGAGGGAGAATAACGAGGGAAAATAATTAGAGGTGGAACAAGAATAGAAAGGAAAAAACAGAGAGAGAGAGCTACATTTGCATTTTAACCTCTCATTCAAGAGTGCCTCGAAAGCCATCCCACCACTGCGCGCCAGGGAGAGGAGGAGAAAACAGGAGGAGAGAAAGAAAAAAAAAAAAAAAAGAAGAGGTGGGCTGGTGTGAAACGGATCAAACAATGGATGTGAGAAAAACGGCGCCGATCTCAACCAAAGACGGGCGAAAGAGAGAAGGAGTGGAGGAGGAGGAGGAGGAGGGGTGGGGGTGTGTGATAACTTGCAGCTTTTTAAAATGTTCAGTGTTTCGTAAGGCGTTTCTCAACAACAGGTTTTCAGAAAGTTGGGAAAGTGTATGCTGAGCTGCTGTCGCTGCGGTACAGAAAGGAACACGTTTTTAATTAGGAAGTGAACGCAGCACGAGTTCGAGAACGGAAGAAAAAAGGGCAAAACGGTTCAAAGAGAGTTAAGAATATATATTTTTTTAGTTTTACAAATCCTTCTCACTCAATGTCTCCGACCTATGGCACTCCTTGGTGCACGCGCGCGTCTATCATTCCGCCGCGTGCGCCTGCACAGTGTGTACGAGCCATGTTGATGAAGGAATCAGGGATGATCAGAGGGCCGAACAGAGAGGCTGGCCTCCTTTTATGAGCTCTGCTGCGCGGCTCCCTTTCACCTGCCTTTTGCGGAGATGTGGTGATGTGGTGATGTGGGACGGCAGCGGCGCCACGGAGCGAGCGGCGGCGTATGGAAGCAGGCCGAGAAACACGGCGACCGGGGTTTACGTTCACACGACGGCTGGGACCGCGATCTCCGTCAGTTATAGTGGGGGAAATAAATTCCTTTTGATTAGCTTTAGGACGATATTTTTTTTTTTGCGGGGGTTTGAGTAAATGCAAGGCCTGATCCTCAAATGAGTCCATCGCTCTTCAATAATCAGGCAGAGACGCGAGCGGTACATTTAAATGTTTATTTTCCAAATCATCATAAGGAGTGGCTAGGCAGGGACTAAAGCTGCTGAAGACAAAAAAGGGTTAAAAGACAAATACAAGAAAAATAATTAAAGTCAACAATGGTCCTTTTATTACAATTATCCTCAAAAGACCTCAGATGAAAATCCTAAAATATCAGTCTACTTTAACGTTAACTTAGTCCAACAAAACTACACAAAAGAAGACTTGCAGAGTCCAGAGCGAAGTAACACGCAACCTTACCCACCACCCAACAAACCCATGGCCATAGAACAGGAAGCAGAGGAAGTACCATGGCACACAGGTGCTTAAATAGTCGGGTCCTGATTAGACAATTAGTGGGGGGCGGAGTCTGTGGGCTGTGGGTTGCATTCACTCCTTGATGCACATAAAAAGCCATATCAGGAGTTCATCAGCATGTGCGCTATTGTTCAATTTGGAAGCGTAAAAGTTCATCCTGTGAATGTAAGCCATTTTATGCAAATGAAGCCTGGTGTCTTATAATGCAAACTGCATCCATGTTGTTGTCCTTTTAGACAGTGCTGTTGTGTAGTAGCAGAGAACGCATAATACATTCATAAGTCATCTGGATACTTTTGCGCGTGTGTGTGTGCGCGTGTGTGTGTGTGTGTGGGTTTTATTTTGCTCCCATCCACTCCTGCCTGACTGCAGCGAGCCACCCAATCCCATCCCAGACAACTGGGCCAGAGCCTCCCATTGTCAGAAAAGACTCTCCTCACCCTGGATCTGACGGCGAACACATCGGCCATCTCCGTTTGTGTGTGAAGATGAGAGAGGGGGATGAAGGAGAAGAGAAGGCAACAAAAGGGAACAGATTGGGACGTGTTGGTTTCAGTTTTCTTTTTGCCCTCCTACAGTGACACTGATCTCTCCGAAATATGTTTTCCTTTATCATCAAAAGAGAAATCCTGTGTTTGGCCATATGTCAGGATGAAGTACTACAGGGGAGGGAAGAGGGGAAAAAAAACACCCACTGTACTGAATGGTATCCAGGAGACACAGTTTTATGGGCCATGAATTAAATGAACTGTGTCATAGTTTGAACTTAAGCTTAATTTAAGCAAAACCTGAAACTTTAATGTATGAACAAGAAGACAAAAAATGAAGAAGTGCTGAATGTTAGGTTTTTACAAAGTATAAAATCATTTTCCAGACCGAGGAAAATTAAATTAGACTTATTTAAAGGAGTTTTTTTTGAAGAAGAAGAAGAAGAAGAGGGAAGTTTTAAGTTTTTAAAAAACGTTATGGTTTGATCATTGCCTAGATGCTCGGAGGCCCCCTTCTGAAATGTTTTACTTTATGGAATAATAATGCAGACTTTGAATAACTGCGCTGAGTGTCGAGAAGAGAAAACAGCCAAACAAAGATGAAAACATCTCGCAGCAACAAAAAAAAAAGATATACTATTTTACCGTAACTTGAGCTTCCTTGAGCTGAGGTCGAGTTAAATCCATCTTAATATTTAAAAAGAAGCCTTTCCTGGAGCTTCGTTTCGACAGTAAAAAAAAAACACACACATTTTGTCAAAGCTGCAGAAACATGTTGTAGCTGCACCTCATGTCCTATGCAACGGCACTGCATAGAACATGAGTGAGCGCGCTGTTAGCAATGGGCCAAAATCCTGTTTATCTCCGGTTCGAACCAACGGGGGCGAGCGACTTGTTTGGATGAATAAAAAAATAAATAAAAATGTTTGTTACCGAGACTAGATGCTGTTTGACTGGCTGACCTAAATTTCACTCCCTACGCACGCGTCTTGCGCCAGGGGGGGAGAGAGAGAAAAAAAAAACTTTCCTCCTCACACAAGCCACTTCCATTAGTCACATTAAGGCGCTCTCCTCTCTGCAGTCTGCAGCGGCACGGTAATAGCGATGGAAGGGTGTGAGCTGGCCTTTCACTACAGATGCTGTAAAACACCCCTGTGACTCAACAAGCTGCAGGAGTCAAAGTAGAAAAAAACTCATCTATCAAGCAGAGAAGCAGCTTTTGCCGGAAACGTGGGTGGCATCCTGTTTAATCCTAATACGTGCGTGAATTCATGGGAAATCAATAGTTGGAAAATCAGTCGTCCACCCTGCGACCACCGGTGAAATCTATGTCATCAACTAATCCTTCAACCAGGGGTTGTTCTTTTTGTCTTTTTTTTTTTTTCATACATACAGGGGCCCAGTTTCCCAAAAAGCATGTCAGGGTTATCACCATATTTGTTCAGCTAATGTTTCCATTGGCATGTTTCCATCCCAAGATGAGTGTTGTGTGTTGCATGCTGGGATACTTTGGAAAGCAGATCTGGGTCGAGTGCCAGTGATTCATTTGACAGTATGAATACGGGCGTTTGGTTACACTTAGACCCGTTGGTATCGCTTCTGTGGAGAATCTTTATAAAAAAAAAAAAAAAAAAAAACACTAAATGTGTCATTAGAAGGAGCTTACATTTGTTTTTTAGGGTTTAATCAATGCCAAGTGAGGAACTTTCACATCTGGAACAGATCCTCTTCAACTACATGACATGGCATCAGTAAATATACAGTACGAACAGACAGCACAGCGAATTCAAAACATTCAAATGAAAGCAATCGGAATATAAAAAGCAAAGAGAAAAAAAAAGCCCCTTCGGCTGCAGAATGCAAAATAGAGCAAGTTTTGACAATAGTGGAGAAGGGGGGGGGGGCATTATGAAGGCAGCCCTCCTGGCTTCCCTGGGAGAGTTTCATGGAGTGCTTTCTCACTCTGATAATGAAATGACCTGGCCTGCACCGCTCCACTCTCTCTCTCAAAAACGCATCTGCTAGACAGGGGTGAAAATGAGAAAATCCCCCCCTCCTCCTCTCCCGTCTTTCGTAAAGCATACTTTCAATATTCTTCTTTTTTCTTTTTCTTTTTTTTCCCAGACAATGATGGGAGTGTGTGAGTGACTGTACTCTTGTGTCCCTGGGAGTGTTGTGTGGCTGAGTGTGTGCGCGCATATTTGGTTGCGTGTTGCTTTCTTGGAACGCCGACGGCTGGTAATAAACCGAACGCGACGCATATTTGACATAACAAGGCACCATAGAGAAACTCAGCGGATTAAAAAAAAAAAAAAAACAGAGTTGTCAACGTAACCTTGTTGTTTTTTTTGTTGTTGTTTGGACGCAGTGAAATCAATACAGCAAGCAGCGCCACACGGATCAAGGACTTCAATTTTGTCCCGTTTCGAGGTAGAATCCAATAAAGCAAACTACTGTACGGTCTGGATTTAATCTTCTGGACCTCGCTCGACGTTGAGGCCGCACCACACTGATTCAGAAGAATGACTCACCGGTTTGGTTCGGCACAGGCTGCACGCAGACCATGAATTCCCTCAGCTTCTAGTTAGCAGGGAATCTATGGCAGCACTGAGGCAGAGCCCTGTCATTGAGTTACATAATCAACAGAGAAGTGTAGCACGCGTGTGTGTGTGCGTGTGTGCGCGTGCGTGCGTGTGCGCGCCCATGCATTTGTGCAGCCGCAGTTCCTTTTGAGCTGTCGATCATGTGGTACACCAAGGCCACTCTAACGCAGGGCTGCTGAGGTGGACTTTCAGCAACAATAGGGCTCAGCCCGTGTGTGTCTGTAAGATAGGGTGCATGTGTGTATCTGTGCATGTTTTTAAAGGCATGGATAAATATATGGTCTCATTTACATGGGTTTAAAAAAAAACGAAAAAAAACCGCCAGGCTACAGATGAGATATTAGGAGCGCACGCTGAGGGATGAGCCAATTTACTGCACATGTCGACTCACAAAGACACATTTACATATCTATTGTGCGCGCCCGCCTGTGCACCTATTTGTGTCCTGTTGTGTGTTACCTCGGATGCCAGGGCCTCTTTGGTATTTGGCATGCTTGTGCGTGAGCCCAGCCCGCGCACGGCCCTGTGTGTGCACGCGTGCGTGTCCGGTCATGTGAGGTGGTCCGCGTGTTTCGGTGCTCCGTGTGCGGCGGACACGTGTGTGCGTCTGCATCTCGGAGGCTTTTCTGTGTAAATGAAGATGGGATTTTATTTCTCCACACTGGCACGAGGCTGAGGAGAGCTCTTTGTGTTGCGTGCGTATTGCTGCTCAATGCTGCCACCTGGCTATGGTCAACTCCAGCACAGGCGTCCGTGCTAGTCAGGGTCCGGCCTCTAATAACTGTCGGGAGATCAGTTGTCCAGTGGGCCGGTGCTAACTCACCCCATTATGAGCAGGATGATAAAACTGCCCACGGAGCAGTTGATTTGCCCGGGATAATGGAGAGCGTCGATAGCGAGCCCATGAAAGTGCACGCAGCTCTGGGTGACAAAAGGAAAATAATGGTTAAGGAATGAATATTCATTTGAATCTTATTTAGAAAATATGAATGATAAAGAAAATAATAAAAAATGTATATCAATAAATATAATAAATAAATAAATAAATGGAAAACATGTCATGACACGGCACATTGCAAAACTTGATCGGGAAGGGAGAGGAAAAAAGCAGGGGAGGTTTTGTCATTTTTGTTCCCGCCGATGTGGGGATAGTCTGCCTTTTTTTTTTTTTTTTTCGTGAGAGAGAACGGGGGGGGGCCGTCTTTTGTATCCCATCTTTATATCTTGTTTCATAGTTCGTATCAAGCGAGCCGTGGCTCACGCCGCTGTGTTTGGCAATAAGCAGAGGACCCAGCATCAGTACTGTTCCATTATTCTGAGAGGGGAGTTTTTATTCATAATCTTAAAGGAAAAAAAAAAAAAAAAAAAGTTTCCGCCTCCACCCGCGGAGACTTTCCCTGCAGTCGGCAGAGACGGAAAGCAGCAGAGCCGGGAGAGGGGAGTCGGTGTGGTTTTATACCGGGCAGGTTAACACCAGTGCTTGCATATAAAACCAGTGGAGGAGGTGGAAACACAATTAGGTCAGATTGAGGCCAGACCATTTGTATGGGTCACGGTAAAAGTGCTCATATGTATGCAGGCTTATGGGCCCCCTGGGAGCACTGGGTTGACCTTGTCCTGTACTCTGATCTATGTCCTCACCATCCCCCCCCCCCCCTTGTCCTCTTCTCCTCATTCCTTCACGGCGTCTCTCCTCCATCCTCTCCCCTCTTTCCCCCCCCCCCCCCCCCTTGTCCTCTTCTCCTCATTCCTTCACGGCGTCTCTCCTCCATCCTCTCCCCTCTTTCTCTTTTTTTATTACCACATTTCTCTCCTCTCAATCACTTTTTCTTTTTTTTTTACTTTCTCCAATTAGTTTCTCTTCTTTTTCACCCATCTTTGGCTTCGCATTTGTCCCTCCAATTCAAATTCATTATTCATGTATACAGTATCTTTCTTTCTTTCTTTCTTTCTTTCTTTCTTTCTTTCTTTCTTTCTTTCTTTCTCTCTCTCTCTCTCTCTCTCTCTTTCTCTTTCTTGCTTTCTTCCTCCATTCTTTTTTAACTCATTTTTAACTCCCTCTCTTGCATCCTTCATTTCTTTATCCCCTCTCTCATCCCTTTTTCCATATCAACAGCCAGTCTGATAAATAATGCATCACAGCACATTAAAAACATTAGTAGGGTTCTCTTGGCTGTCCGAGGGAGGGAGGGAGGAGGCTGGGGGGGGGGGGGGGACGTGTAACTCCATTTTAAATAAGTGTTATGAAGAATTATGTGATTTAATATTGGCCGCAGAAGAGCTCCAGAGGAGGGGGTGAAGGTCCGGGCATTAATTGCGTTTGTGTCGCGACACCCTGGCCCCTCGCGCTCAGCGTTTTTTTTTTTTTGCCTTTTGGGGAATCAACTGAAAGCTCCGACGTTCATTAAGATGACGACGCTATCAGCGAACGCAAAATATTCCAAGATTTAATGACATTTAGCAAAACAACGATGCTGCATCACACACAACCTTGACCTTTTCCTCCTCCCATAACACCCTCAGCTTTCTCCTCTCCCCACCCCTCCCTCCCGTCTACCCTACCCCACCATGCACACACACGCGAACCAACACGCGCACACAGCCACACACACACCCCAGTCCTCCCCCTCCGTTCCTCCTGGCAGTGTGGCGATTGGCATTATTAAAAATTGATTGGCGCCGAGCGTTTAGCAGAGTGGAGAGGTGGAGAGGGAAGGTTTGACATGCAGGACTGAAATGAAAGGAGGGCCTTGGCGGACACACTTGGGACAAAGTCAGTGTGCGTGTGCGCGTGCGTGGGGCTCAGAGAAGATTGTGGAAAATTTTGTAGGCTTAGGAGTTTGTGTGCAAGATACTGTGTGTATGCATGGGTTGGAGTTTGTGTGTGTGTGTGTGTGTGTGTGTGTGTATAGATCCACAAAAGTATATCTCATCCACATAAACCACATCATGAATCATGATCGCATCCAGAAGCGGCCGCGGAGATGATACACTGTCACAGAAGCTCGGCCGCTGACCCAGAGTTACCTCTCCACCATCCATCCATCCGTCGTTCCCTTCATCCCTCTGCTTATCCTCTTTTCCAACCCCTTCTCTCTCTCTCTCTCTCTCTCTCTCTCTCTCTGTCTGTCCTTTCATCTCAGATCAAATAATTTTTTCCAACCCACATTCCCAACCAGCTATCCCCCCAATGGCTATAAGTGCTCCAGCTTTGGAGATTTTCAATACACTTTACCCTCAATTTGGCTGAGTGAATCTAAAAAAGTTATTTCAGAGGGGGGAAAAAAAGCGATGTGCCATTACGTGAGTACTGGATGCTAACCGATGTCTTCTCCTCTCTCCCCCTCCCCTTCTCTGTCCTCTGTTTGCTGTCCCTGTCACAGATGAACAGACCGATCCAGGTGAAGCCAGCAGACAGTGAGAGCCGAGGAGGTACCGTACCCCCTTTTCCCTTCCTCTTCCCGGACCCACCGTTATCTTATGTGCGATTAGACGAAAAAATACAATGAATAAATAAATAAAATATCAATATAAATAATGTGTTCTGGACTCAGGAGGATCCAGCCGGGCACGCTTTCCTCAGCCAGAAGTTTTAGCTCCTGCCGCTTCACGCCCACCGATGCATGTCCACACACACACCGTGACACACACGCTGTCCCGCTACAAAGACAATGCAGGTTACGTCCTTTTTGTTGAACACCTTTGGCGCCCGCAGAAAAGCGCATCCCGCGAGGCCGTATCCGCCGAATGAATTTCGAGTGACGGATGTGCGAGAGTGAGAGCGTGTCGGGTGTGGTGTCTCTTTGTGCGCCACGCGTCCGTATTGACAGCGAAGGCGGCTTCAAGCGGATTTTTCCACGTCGAGACGTGTAGTGACCCGCTGCTGACACCAATCAATGGACTGTACAAGAGAAGATTGATGCAGTTTATCCGGTTTTGGCTGCAGTCTTTCAAACTTTGCCGTTGTTAATACAATTGGCGCCCGAGTGATTCTTCAACCACAGGAAAGATGGAAAAAGAGAGAGAGAGAGAGAGAGAGAGAGAGAGAGAGAGAGAGAGAGGGGAGTGCAAAGGGAGAGGAAATAGAGCATGCAAAGGCGCTGCAGGTTGATAAGCTGGGGGAGAAGAAGAGCCGGGGGGGGGGGCCTGAAAGCGAGGTGTGAGCCCGGGGAAGAAGAAAAAACAACATTTAAGAAATGGAAAGGGAGATTGTGCCACATCCTATTCTGTTCAGTTTGGTGGAGGGGTGAGTATGATGGATGGAGCGGGGTGGAGGAGAGGAGAGGAGAGCTGGAAGAAGCAAAGTGAGGGCAATGCAGGACGTCCATACCTCTGCCTGTTATTCGGGTTCTGTCGCTCTCTGCGCGTGCATCCTCAGCCCACTTCTACCCCTCCGCCCCGTCCTCCACCCGGTCTACTTCTTTGCCTTCCTCCATCTATTTCATTCTGTTTGTCCGAAAAAGTGACAAGTAGCCACGTCGTGATGGAAACGAATGCTCTTATTGAAAGTGCCGCAGAAGACATGTAGAGAATGAAATTGGAACCAAACACTTTGACTTTCCGTAAGACCGCGGCCTCTAAATATTACAGCAGAGGGAAATCAGGGCGAGTCATTGTCAGGCGCTGTCTCTGTGTGAGAGAGAGCTTTACATCGTTGTTGAGACTGCTGTGTATTGATTCGCTCTCTCTCTCGTGTGCGCGTCTGTGTGTGTTTGTGTGCCTGTGTGCGTCCCTTCATAAAGAAAGATGTAATGTTTATCGGTGTCCTCTCCGGGGAGCTGTAGACTTTGGCCTCCAATGAGGTGCGTGTCGTTAATGTGTATGTGTGTGTGTGTGTGTGTGTGTCTGTGTGTGGGACGCAGTCAAAGATTTCAGCGTGCGTGCGTGTGCATACGTGTGCTTCCTCCAGCCGTGATTGTGTGCAACGCGCTCGTAAAGGCACCAGCACCACCCTCGCCGCCCCCACGCAAGGCCAGAGCGCAGATTAGTCTTGTTGACTCTGCAAGGACACCCTGTCAGGCCGAGGAACAGACCCCGAGCATGCATGCATGCATGCGCACACATATTTACCCGCACCTACACACTTGTTAAGCTGCGTCGCGCATTCAAAGGCAATTGCACTGTGGCTCATTAATTTCCCAACGTATACATCCATTTCATCCAGAGCTAAGAATCTGTGTAACGTAAAAACAGACGGCCCTGCACGCCGACACATCTGCTGCTGCTGTGCACCGACGCACTTTCGCCATCTGCCTCCCAATTCCCCCTCAAACACTCACTCAGTGACTCAATCACGCTGTCGTGCTGTCACACTAACCAACCGATGCCCCGACTCAGCCTGCCGTTATATTATTTAGGCCCGAACATATAGAATTAGTATCCGATGACATCATCATCGTCATCATCATCGTCGTCATCATCCGAAAAAAAAAAAAAAAAAAAAGGATAAAAAGTTAGTTCAAATAAATATATTGGTCGAGGTGAGGTGCCGCTTGTAGAGAGAGACTTTTCACAAAAGCTGTTCTGAAATGTCAATTTATAGACGGACTGCAGTGGCTAGGTGTGAAGCCTGGTTATGTGTTCTTCCATAAAGGAAAAGAAACCAAAAATACAGTAAACTGGTGAGTGATAGTGCACTCGGTCACATCACTACTTACTTCTGTTGGATATTTTTTTTTACCTACCCTATTTATTTTGACAAGGAAACCTGCAGCAGCCTTACTGTGAGTCACATCAGGATCAGAATCAGGATCAGGGTGGCTTTATTGGCCAAATGTACAGGTGCACAGGAATTGATGGTTGGTGTGCGGCGCCAGTGAATAAACCCATAAAACATACAACATGAGACATCAATTAAAGAGTTAAGAACTCAGTGTTAATGATGGCAGTCTCAGTGTCTGAGGGTAATTAAGTTACAGAGAATAGACACCGTGGAATATAGTCGAATATATACAGTCATGAGCAGTGGTCATGTGTACGGTGCGCAGTGCGCGATGATTGCCATTTACATATTGCAATATATAGTAGCGAATGTCATTGACGTTTCTCAAATTGTAATAATACGATGCAGTGCGTTTAGGTCATTGACATTGATCCGAATGATCATAGCGCGATAAATAGTGAGTTTAGGTTAACTCTCGTTATCCAGGATTAAACATAATACAAATGACAAACGACAAACGAAACTAACAAAACACGGAGCGCAGGTACGCCGTGGCCGCCCGGCACGAAGGCCAAGCGCCAATTGAATCCCGATCCCAACAACAGTGTCGCTCCATTCAAACCGCGCCGTCTGGAAACACATTTACTTACAATTAAATTCAATTTGAACTCGGCCTTGACCCCGAGGACGTTGCGCACATCTGTGTCGTCTAATGCGGAGAGATTGTGTAACATTTGTTTGGATTTTGCAGTCTGCAGGTTGAACGTCTTTTCAGATAGGATTACTTCACTCGACATGCCAGGAAAGTTATTTTCTGATGATTGGTTGGTCGCATGAATGAAGGGATGAATAAAATGTTCCTTCTCCACAATAGAAACCGCTGCACCGCGTGGTAGCGCCAGCTTTTGATTTATATCTACCTCGGGCTGAAATAAAAAAAACCTTCATCAAAGCCCTGGCTGATCCTCTCATCGTGACCTGTCCCTCTTTCTTTTAGAAGACAGAAAGCTCTTCGTGGGCATGCTCAACAAGCAGCAGTCGGAGGACGACGTGCGGCGCCTGTTCGAGGCCTTCGGCATCATCGAGGAATGCACCATCCTCCGAGGTCCCGACGGAAACAGCAAAGGTGTGTTTTCACATGTCGCCCCGTGACTTTGAGACCGGGAGACTCTTCTCTTTCACAGGCCACCGCGCAGAAAGGATTTGGCCTTTTGAAAAAAAAAAGATGGTGACTCTGCAAAGTTTTCCTCAAACACTTCAGGTCGAAGGATGCCAAAAGCGGGGCCTTTTTTTTTTTGGTTTTTCTACATACTGTACCTTCCGTTAAAAAATCCATCAGTAAATGCCTTCAGAAAGCCTCGTCCACGGAGATGGAAGATATACAGCCCCGGCTATTTATAGACGACCCCCATTAGCCTTACGAGTCAACAAGTTTGATAAAGAGAAGAAGAAAAAAATCCCAACCCTCCTTATTAACCATCAAGGAGCTTAATGTCACCCCAGAAAAATGTCCTTTCGTGACAAATGTTGTCCGAGTGCCGCACAAGTTCACGGCGCGAAGTTCATCAGCAGGCTTAGCGGCCAATCAATGAGGCCCCATGATAACTAAGCCTAATGATTACAGTGGGCTTGATCATTCGGATTCCTCCGTGAAGCTCCATTAACGAGGCCTCATCAGCCGGCTTACTCGCCTAAGTGGGCTTTGGCTCGATAATTACTGGCAACCTGATCATTCAAATTCATCAACCGGCCTTGTCAATAGTAAGTGTGCAACTTTCAGCCCCGTCCCAAAGTTGCCCAATGGTGTCGGAGGGGCATGTGCGGCCCACTTAAGCCGGCCCGTCGGCGCGGACACCCGACCGCCGCGGCTTTGTCTACGAAATGTGTTGTCGCCTCAGTGGAAATGGCCCCAAAAACAGGAAAACGTGTCACTTTTTCTCTTGATACTTGCAAAGCCTTGCTGTGATTGCCCATAAAATGTTTGTTTTTTTTCCTACCCACACCCTCTTCCTCACCTCTCTCCCAACCCCCCCCCTCCCTCCCTCTATCTCGTCCCGTCTCCAGGTTGTGCCTTTGTAAAGTACTCCTCCCACGCCGAAGCTCAGGCGGCCATCAGCGCGCTACACGGCAGCCAGACAATGCCTGTGAGTACGCCCTAACTGTGCGCGCCCCGTAGATTTATGAGCGAGAGGCGAGTCACATTGAGAGATGAGTCACGTGGCGCTTGATTACCTTCTTAAAGCAAAGTTGTACCTTATTCACGCCGGCGTCGAGAGGCGTCCCTTATATATGACCCGTGCGGAGTATCTCATGGTAATGGGCTACCCGCTGCAGCTCTCAGGCCTAGGCCCTGTCAGGATATATAGGAGGAGAGGATGTGTGTGCAAGGGCAGATATGGAAACCCACGTCCTGTGTCCGCATCGGTACTGGCTAACATGCTTTGCCCGGCCTGTGTCTCTATATGTGTGTGTCTGCGGGTGTGTGGGTGTATGGGTGGGTGCACAGGGCGCCTCGTCCAGCCTGGTGGTCAAGTTCGCCGACACGGATAAGGAGCGCACCATCCGCCGCATGCAGCAGATGGCCGGTCAGATGGGCATCTTCAACCCCATGGCCCTGCAGTTCGGGGCCTACGGAGCCTACGCTCAGGTAAGAGACCCCGCACGGCATATTTATGTTTTATTTAATTTTGTTAGTCTACACTCATTCATGTGAACCACGACGACGGAACGAAAAAAAACTGGAGCCTGGCTCGATTGCGAGTCTGGAAAAGCCGGAAAAAAGAACTGCACTCACTGCAAATTGGAATCCTCCACCTCCCCAGGATATGATTTAAAATGTCTTTATTAATATTGGTTTGGAAAGAATAACACATTTCATAAGATTTAATGCCTTGTTAATAGTCTCTTCAGTTTCCTGCCTCTCTTCTCTGCATCGCGACGCCTACCGCTCCTTTACATTTTTTTTCTCTCTCTCTCTCTCTCTCTTTCTTCTTCACTCAGCAACCTCTAAATCTCCCTCCACTTTCTGTTTCGTTATTCTCAACCCCCACCGGGCAGGTGCAGCAGCAGGCGGCGTTGATGGCGTCCGTCGGCCAGGGAGGCTACCTCAGTCCCATGGCTGCCTTCGCTGCTGCCCAGATGCAGCACATGGCCACCATCAACGGCCTCCCAGGGGCACCGCTGACCCCCACGTCAGGTAAAACTCCTCAAGTACCATACTGCAGTTTTTTTTTTATCAGTGCCTCCAAAGTAGACGATCGACTTTTTTCGGAAGAATAAACCCGACATGTGTGGAATGCATTGTCCTGGTCGATTACGGAGCGGTGTCATCCACCCGCAAGTACGGAAAACATTTGGTCCAAATTCATTGGAAGGCAACAGGCACGCATAGCCTAATCCTAAACCACAGTGTATAATTGACACTATTGCATTCAGCCTGGGCCTCTGTGCCAAGCTAATGTTGTTGAAAGGTCAGCAAAAGAGCCTTAGTTTTATCCACAATATTTCCATCTTTGGCGCCGAATCCAATGAAACCCCGCACGCTCGCGTTGTCTCCCAAATTGTGTCATGATTAGCCGTGCAGCACTGCCCATTAGTGCTCCCACCATTTTGTGTTAGCAACGTGAACAACAATAGCCTCGCCCGGGGATGGGGCAACAGGGAACGCAAAAGGATAGGAGTCCATTTCAGGAATCACCCCGGCGCAGCACAAGGCAGAGCTTAATGCGCTTAAGCACTGAGAACGATGAATTTAAGCCAATCGTTGCAAATCAGCTGTTTAATTGTTTGTCCCCCACTTTCTTAGCAGTTTGAATGTCACATAAAACAGTGCTCCTATTAATTGCAAAATGACAAAGCTATTTATTTTGGTGTCACCGATGCGTCCCCGCAACGGAACGTACATACACATCACGCATTTGTCCCCGGAGGAAAAGCTTCTTTCCTTGTGATATATGTAAAGGATAAAAAAAAAGGTACTTTGCAGTGGAAAAATACAGCACCGAGGAACAAAGGGTAGCGGCTTTAAATGGGAACATAAAGAGAATCTATACGGTAAGTGTGTCGTAGGGTTGCAAATAAAATGTACTACGGCACGGCATTCCAATCATCTGGGACAAATACATGATCGGTACCCATTTGACATCATCAACACTGTATTCACCATTCTCATACAGTGCGTCTTGAGATTCGCATCTAATAGCTGTTGTGTCACAGTGAGGGCCCCGCTGGGACAAGAAATCACCCCTGACATTTAGTGTCTTCACCGGCCCACTGAACCGGCCCCTCTGACATTTCCAAGAGTTACTAGATAGCCAGTCAAAGTAAAACTTCTCCATAATGTCTTCGGGAGGAAAGGAATTTTTTTTTGTTTTTTTTTAAATCACCGTTTCTCTCTGTCTCTGCCTGTGCGTCTGTCCCTGTGGCTGCAGGTGGCAGTACTCCCCCGGGCATCAGTGCCCCCACAGTGACCAGCATTCCCTCCCCCATTAGTGTAAATGGTTTTACTGGCATGCCGCCCCCGCAGGCAAACGGGCAGCCCCCCGCCGAGGCTGTCTTCACCAACGGGATACATCATTACCCCGGTAAGTCTGATAAATTCAAGGACAGGCGCAAACATGAAAGAAATCTCAGAAATATGGAGAAAAGAAAAGAAGAAAGAAAAGATAAATCACATTTATAGACGCTGTACGCTCTTTTGTTATGTAAAGCTACGATTTTGTGAAAGCGAAGCTTGCACAGATATTCAGCGAGACAGGACAGTGTGCATGTACGCTGCCGGCCCACAGGCGTGAGGAGCCTCGGAGCAGTCAGGGAGCATGTCGAGGAGATGAGGTTTTTTGGCAAAGGTGCTTATGGGCTGCGGGAGCCTTAGTATGCGCTTGTGTCATGAGCCGTGGCTGGTACCTCATTGGTTCTGTTTGCGAAGAGGTGGAAGACAAATCTGTATTTTTATTTTACTTTTTTTTTTTTTTTTTTTTACACTCTTGTCTCCCCAGTGTTGCAGGAGGTGGTTTTTAGGGAGGACTCGGAGAAAAACGGCTTGGGCGTGGCTCCGCGAAGTTGTTTTGGGGTTCAGGGTGGCTGCTTCCTCTCCTCTCTCTCTGAAGGTAGTGACCCCCCCCCCCCACCCCACCCCCCCCCCCACCCCACCCCTTCCCCCTTTTCTCTCTCTCTCCCCCCACCCCCCCCGACCCCTCAGCTCCCCTATCTATGGGCTCGAATAAGATTTTCAGCTTGTAAAAAGCAATGCTGGGAAACCATTTAAACGATTGCTGTGTTTCTCTCTCTGTAAACTTGAACGAGAGATTGAAGTTTGGTGAATGTGTGAGAAAAACAGATTTGTAGGTGTAGTTAAAGCTTGCTATCGATGTCAGACGTGCGCATGCATTTTTCACACCAATCGGCCCCAACATTAACCTCCCAGGGCAACCCCGCGACCAGGACTACGTAACACGACGCGCTGTAAAAATAAAAAAAAATGCTTTAAGAAATGGCAAAATAAAAAGCCAGAGCCTTTGACTCCAGTCTCCACACATAGCAAATCAATCAGGCAAGTCAAATATGTCAGAACCCTCCACGTGGCCACGGGGGGCCCCAGACAAAAAAAAAAAACCCCGCAGGACCCACAGAAAACGCCACCAATCTGCTAAAACCACAGGACGCCCCCTAAAGGCCAGGCGGCCTGATGGGTCAGAGCTGTTTAATTGGCAGAAGGTCGTCACACACACATTTAAGCAGATGGATTTAGCGTTGCGGCTGTGGCTAGGCATTAAAACATTTATCCTTTTTCACTTTTTCACGTCCCAAGTGTTCAAAACCGAAAATCGATGGTTTTACCTGAAAATGGATTGATTTAAACAAAAAATAGATACATACAAAGCGATCATGGTTTTCTTTTTTCTTTTTTGGCTGCAACAGAAAGCACATTTTCGTACACCCTCGTCTGCACATTTCCAAGCCGCCAATCTCTCTCTTGCTCATTTATTTTCACAGGTTTACAGAGAATTTCCTGCAATCACGGCCCTGAGAAAATACGTTTTAAACGAGACTTCACAAGCTTTGACATTTCCCCGAGATCCTTTATTTGAGCCCATACTTCCGCTCTCTCTTTCTATCTGAGCCGTCTTTCCCGTTCTGTTAGTCCACGGTGTGTGCAGTGTTTCTACGGCGTGTGGTGACAGTGGGGTTATTGGTGTGTGCGTGTTTTTTTTTTTCTCAGTGGTGTCCTTGATGTGCATGTACTGTGTGTGCAGATGGGCAGTGATAATGCGAGGCGCAACATCTGTGGTAATGACCAGTGTGTTTAGTCTGCGGGGGAGAAATGCAACCCCCCCCCCCCCCCCCCCCCCCCCCCCGCTTTCATTTTTAACTTTATCTCCTACATGTGAAGTGATAGCAACAGATGCATCCCGTGTTGTGTGTAGCGTGTACTCGTCCCGTTCTACATGTGTAACTGCAGCAGTTTGTCAGAGCAATAGGACATTTCTTTTATCTGCGTAGGATTTTGAGTATTGCAGGTCCAGATCTGTGACACTTTATTTCCTTTCCTGTGGTGACAGTGGAGACGTGCTTTTTTTTTTTTTTTTTCCGTTTGTCGTTGTTGTCTATCTTTTGCAACTGTGGTCCTTGAACGTTTTGAGGTTTCCCTCTTTTAATGCTTTGGAAAGCACATTCATTTAAAAGGCTAGTAAAAAAGAAAGCGCGCGAGAGAGAGACAACGATTCTGAAGTCAGTTCCTCACAGTGAAATCGAAGCGAGTTCACGACGCAGTGTTTGGTTCTCTAACCTTTCTGCTTTTCTCCTCCTTTCTCTCCATCCTTCCTCCCTCTCCTCCCATCCCTCCTCCCCTCTCACTCTTGATATATATTACGCTCGCCCCTCCCTCCGTGCCCTCTCCCCATCTACATTCTCACTCCATCTCTCTGGGCCTCACCCCCCAACAACACACACACACACACACACACACACACACACCTGCGTCCCTCCTCGCCCCACCCACACCCACACACCTGCATCCCTCCTCACCCCACCCACACCCACTACCCGCCCCTCCCCTCCATCTTCTTCTTCTTCTCCCCCTCTCTCTCTTGGAGCAGCTCAAAGTCCCACTGCAGCTGATCCTCTCCAGCAGGCTTACACAGGAGTCCAGCAGTATGCAGGTCTGACTGTCTCTCTCACCGCAGCACTGATCTGTGTGTGTGTGTGGCTGTGTGTGTGTGTGTGCGCGTGAGTGTGTGTGCGTGTGCGTGTGCGTGTGTGTGTGTGTGTGTGTTGATGAAATAAAAATGAAAGCAAGGAGATCCAAATCTGCCTTTGTTTTAATTTGAATTTTGATCATGCAACATTTAGTGTTTCTGGCACAGCCGACATCCATTTATTCTCACCGTTGTGTTCACCGTGCGAGTGTGCGCGTGTGCGTATGTGCGGCGTGTGTGCGTAACACGTAGACTCTATTGTCTGTTATCTGATCGATTGCCTGCTGTGGCCCTGCATATATCACGTTGTTTGTATGTATTCAAGTGTGCGTGTGTGTGTGTGTGTGTGTGCGCGTGTAGTCATGACTGTTATCTGATCCGCGCCGTGTGTGTGTGTGTATGTGTCTCAGCAGCCTACCCAGCTGCATATGGCCAGATCAGCCAAGCCTTCCCCCACCCTCCACCCATCATTCCCCAGCAGCAACGAGAAGGTAACACACACACACACACACTCACACACTACCCGCCATTCACTCCACCTAAATATTCATATATGCTGCAAGCGTATACTCATATTTACCTCCTCTCTATTCATCTTTTATGGAGTCATGAAATGAACAGGCATGTTTAAAAATATCCAGGGAATTCACCTTCTTTGCCTTTGTTTCCCGGGCCGGAAGAATATTCAGTATAGTCACATAAAATATATATATACACATACTGTATATAATAGATATCCGTCATCCTTTTTAGACAAATCTATACCATGAACTAAAATCTTACGTTTCGCCATTATTTTCTAAAAACAATCCAATAAATCAGAGGAACTAAATGTTATTTAGAGGGGTCTCTGGTCCTGATGCGGTGGATATAGCCCCGCGGGCTGCAGGATAAACGACTTTAACTTTACCAACTCCACTGAATGTGTGAAACTGAGCTGTAAACCTACTTTTGAACTCAGTGACCCCCTCCCCCCCCCCCCTCTGGGCTCGGGACACCATGCTCGGGACCTTGCTGCCCTCTTGTGGAAAATAAAACCAAATAATACAAATCCTTTAACAGCTGCGGCGTCCCAGGGGTGACCATAAAAGCCTTTAGTCGTACAATTAGAGATACCTGAAAGCTGTGAACACAAAAACCAAGAAACAATCCAACAGCCCGGGCACCTCGAGTTATCGTCCATTAAGGACGGCTGCCTGTTGCTATACAGCGCCGCGCTCTCTCCTCTCCTTCACAACGGCGACAACAGACATGACGACAAGGACAACAATATATTACAAGCGGGATGAACCCAATCATAGAAGTCAGCGCACAAAGCGGTTTGCAGAGGGGGGTTTCAAATCCTTCAGTTGTTTTACCTCATTTCAAGGCCTTCGGGCGCTTTGGCCACTTTGGCGTTGGATGTTTTTTTTCTCATAGAACACGAGAGCAAAGGATCTCCTGTTGCAAATCGGAGCTGAAGGAGTATTTGCTTGAATGATGACTTTTTCTGCAGATTCGTTCATTCATTTCCTCCAGGGTTGCTTGAATATTTTAAATGTTGCGGAATCCAGCCTGACCCGTGGGTTTTATGGAAGCGTGACATCCCAAATACTTGAAGTCACTTTGAATCTTGAGCGGAAATATTTCCGTCGCATTTTTTTTTATTTACCGTCTTCTCTCATCCTCCTGCGACCCCCTTGTCTCTCTGTCTGACCTTTGTCCTGTTTTTCTCTCTCTCTCTCTTTCTCTCTCTCTCTCTCTCCCCGTTTGTGTCTTTCTCTGTGTGTGTTTGTGTGTGCAGGACCAGAGGGTTGCAACCTGTTCATCTACCACCTCCCTCAGGAGTTTGGGGATGGAGAGCTGATGCAGATGTTCCTGCCTTTCGGTAATGTCATCTCCTCCAAAGTGTTTGTGGATCGGGCGACAAACCAAAGTAAATGCTTTGGTGGGTAAAAATGAACAAAACCAAAAGATTATTGGTTCTTTATTCTGACTATTCTTTTTTTTTTTTTTTTTTTTACTAATCACCTTCTTTACTGCAGTCCACCCCCCCCCCCTCCCCCCCACCTCTCAACACCCTTCCCTTTAAGAAACTGAAAACAAAAACAGTGGAGAATCTC